>JAGWEN010000140.1:0-183482 GCA_018703685.1 Orius laevigatus | reverse complement strand
AATTTCTCGGGCACTTTTGGTGAGAAAAAGGATGCGGTCACCTGTCGAAGGCAGGAATGCAAATCTCGGCCGATATTGGTTCTCACACATGCGGTTTCGTATAATACGATATTTTTCCTCCCTAAGGTATTTTTTTACGTTATAAATTCCCTTCTTTTTTTTTAAACAACAAAAAAACGTAAAAATGACTTTTGTTTCTTCGGTGTTATTTGGCACGTAATAAAACACACTTCGTTATGAAATAAAGAAAATGTGCTTCTTGAATCGACAAAAAAAGGCATTTGTCTGGAGCTGCTGCCTACAAAAACTAACTTTAAAGCCATTCAATTATTACCACCAACTTACCCAACTTCCCTCCAACTATTAACAACAAACTTAACCCCATTACCCTCTATCTAAAACCAATAACTAACCCACATTACCCTCCAGCTACCACCAATAACTCCCTCCCCCCTTTAAACTCCAATAAGTTACCCCACAATACCCTCTAATTACTCCCCATCACTCACCAACTA
Source organism: Orius laevigatus (assembly GCA_018703685.1). NCBI lineage: Eukaryota > Metazoa > Arthropoda > Insecta > Hemiptera > Anthocoridae > Orius > Orius laevigatus. Next base: position 182,967 of record JAGWEN010000140.1, on the reverse strand, counting down.
TATACCAACCTTCGGGACTTATCCCCCATTACTCTACAAATATCAACACCAACTTACCCCATCCTATATTACCCTCCAACTATTACCACCGACATTACCCTCTAACAAATGAAAACAAACTTACCCTCTATTACCCTCCAGCTAACACCACAAACTTACCCTCCTATTATTATCACTAACTTACCCCACATTACCCTCCAAATACCGACCCCGCAATACCCTCTAATTACGAGCAACCAGCTTTCCACCGTTTATTCTCCGATTACCAAGCTCCAACTTACACCCCATTACTCTCCAACTATTACCAGCAATAGCTTACCCCCCACCATTACTATCCAACTAGCAAAATCAACTTACCCCCTATTACACTCCAAATAACAACCCCACAATAACCTCTCTAATTACCAACAACCACCTTACCACCATTCATTCTCCAACTACCAACCTCCAACTTATCTTTCATTACTCTCCAACTATTACCAGCAATAGCTTACCCCCCACCATTACTCTCCAACTAGCAACACCAACTTACCCCCTATTACACTCCAAATAACAACTCCACAATAACCTCTCTAATTACCAACAACCACCTTACCACCATTCATTCTCCAACTACCAACCTCCAACTTATCTTTCATTACTCTCCAACTATTACCAAAATAGCTTACATTACACTCCAACTAGCAACACCAACTTACCCCCTATTACACTCCAGCTAAAACCACGAACTTACCCTCCCCATTACCCTCTATTATTATCACTAACTTACCCCATATTACCCTCCAAATAACTACCCCACAATACCCTCTATTTACCAACCTCCAACTTATCCCCCATCACTCTCCAACTATAACAACAATAACTTACCCCCCCCCTCCAATCACCCTCCAACTAGCAATACCAACCTCCCAGCTACCACCACCAACTTACCCTCCGACATTAACCTCTAACTATTATCATTAATCACCAAATCACCAACTCACCCCACATTACCCTCCAACTACCACAACAAACCTGACCCCCACCCCCATCACCTTTAAACCCCCCTTACCCTCCTCTCATTAAACATTAAATATACAATAATTGAATGAAGGTTTAAATAGCAATATTGATAGGTGATGATAATGGTTATTATAGGGGGAGGGAAAAAAGGAATCTATTCGGTTGTCTCAATTATGATTGGCGGAACTGTGACGTAGGAAGGGGGGAGGGAAGAGATCGCTTTCGCCCCTGACAAATCGCCCCTTTTCACCAGCCGCCTAACGAGCCCGCTTCCAGGAAATTAGCTCCGGGGTGTAAAAGACGTGAGACACAGGACATTCGATAAAAAAAACGAAAAAGACGTTTTTTGTCATTTTACCTGTGAGTAGGGTGATCAGCAGTAAATAGAGGAAGTCGGGACGGTTCCTCATCTCAACATGGCCGTCGCTACTCCGTCTCCACCCTCCTCCATCACCACCTAAAACAAAAATTGCATTTTAAACAAAAACAATTAGGAAAAGGAACTGAAAAAGAAATCAAAGGGGAGGAAAAAAATTGAGGAAATCCTGACTCTAACTTTGAGATAATCAAACACCTTTTCAAGTCGGGCAATTACCCTTTGTGGGGTAACGATCCGAATCTTTTCAGAAACCCCTTTTCTGTCACAAAGTTCATTTCCCTTCAATTTTTAATTTAAATGTAAAGACAAAAAAAATCCAAAACTCAGCTAAAAAATCCTTAATTTTTTTACCTAAAATCTTAAAAGCTTAATCACTTTAACGATTGGTCCCATTAAAAAGTAGGTCCTGCACTAAATCGGACACGGTCAGCATTTGAGATTAAACGTTTAAGCGAAGGATCTGTAAGGGTCCTGCGATGGGGGACGAGAAGGGATTCGATTTGCCGACGACGCGGGTAGGCGATTTGGAAAGGTCCGAACCTGAAGTGAGGGTCATTATTCAATCCGGATAAAAGGAGGACGAGGTTTTGGAAAGAAGCACAAAACGATCCAAATCCTACGATCCTACTTTTTCCCTCCTTAAAAATACTTTCCCTAACCAGTCCGATGTATTTTTAAAGACCAAAAACATCACCTTAATACCACAGTAGCCTATTATACCATGTAGGTTGCTTCTCTGTAATCTTCCAGTTGCAGCCAGAGGGAAGTTTACAATCGATATTTCCTGCACATCTGAACCTATTTTGACTTTTGAAGGCCCATTGAAAGCAGAATTCAATAAGCTTTCATTTTCTACTTAGTGGTCAAATCGCTAGAGTCTATAGTTTTTGAGCTAGAGGTCAAAAAGTGTCGATTTGTGACTTTTTTCAAAACGGCGGACAAAGTACAATGGGGTTACTATTCGCTTCCCTTCGTTATACAGGTTACTTATAGGTATGTACATGTCGATAACCTTCCGTTTAGGTTATTTCTGGGTCATAGAGAATGTGTGGTTCCCTGAATTTTTTTCTTACACAAAAACAATTTGAGAAACTCATCAAAATGTAATTATTTAACCATTTACAGCTTACATCTTTCATTAGAGAAAAGAAAGAGAAAAAGCTTACTTTTCAAAATTTAGTGGATTAGCAAAATTGATGCAATAATCCCATGGGAAAATACGTAAGGATTGGGTATTTGATGAAAAAATGTTAACATTCCGGTTGTTATGCAGAGGTGAGCATTTTGAAGAGGATTTTCGATGAAAAACGTTGAATTTGAAGATTAAATCGTTCGTTTTTATTATCCTTTCAATATAACGTTTAAGGTTGGATGAGAAATCCCATAGAATAAACTAAAAGGGTTGCCTCGTCGAAACAAAAGTCGGTATAGATCACAACTCACCCCATTCCTTTACTTTTTTCCGCTTCCGGTCTGTAGCAATTCAAGACTCCCCCGTTTACTCCTTCCACTCCATCCTTTCCCCGATTCTTATGGAAGGAGGAGGAGGAGGAGGAGGAGGAGGAGGAAGAGGAGGAGAAGGAGAGAGAAAAAAAATTCTCCGACGCTCCTTCACGCCATTCAAGACTCTCGACCCCTTCTCGGATTTTACCATTTCCAAGAATCTACTATTCCCCCCTCCACCATGCTCCTTGTGAACCCTTAACGGCCAAGAGTAGAATTTCAACCGAAAAAAAAGTCTTGTATTACAACTCGAGACAAAAATCAAGGAAAAATTATTTTGCATTAAATCCCAGAGAGTACTTTTAAATTGCTTCTTGAATTCAGGTTTTTATTTTTTGTATTTCTTATTAGGATTTTTATTTATTTATTATTAACTTCGAAATCATCTCTTTCTAGAATACGTCATGTGGGACCAACTTATTAGAAGAGTCTCGAAAGGGGAGATCTTAGGTAAAAGATGGATAACTGAGGTAATTGGGGGAAAAGAGGTTTTGATTTATGTAGGTTTTGGAGTATATAATTTGGATAGTAGATGAACTTAATGGATAAATTCAGGAATTAGGGTAGATGATTTATTGGGTTTGGGGTAATAAGATAATAGAGGTAGCACCTGTATGGTGAAGGGGTAGTTATTATAGTAGGTAATAGATTTCGTATGTACTTGGGTAGTTACCTACCCCAATACCCCCATTACCCTCATTACCGCATTACTCCATTACCCCCAATACTCCATTACCCCATTACCCCGATACCCCCATTGTCCCATTACCACATTACCCAATTACCCACATTACCCCATTACCCCGATACCCCTATTTCCCCAGTACCCATATGACCCCATCACCCCAATACCCCTTCGTTAATAGAGGTAACTATGTAGGTAATAGGCATAAAATGGGACTTGGGAGTGTAGTTGGTTGAAGAAAGTATATAATAGGATTGTTAGGGCTGAGGTAATGGAGCTAATCTATGAGATGCAAATTTTAAGGAGTAAAATGGGTAATAAAGGTGTTGGTAGCAGTGGATGAAATAGGGGTTATTAAGATAGCTAATTTTACAATATATGAGGGGTTGAGGAATAGGTGGCAATGATGGGTATTGAAGGAATTGGGGATAATTAAGTTAACTGAGGGGATTTGGGTACCTACCTTTTGGTGGTTAGGAGCTTATGTAATAATGGGTGATTTAGGTAATTGGAGTAATTTGTAATAGGAGGCAGTAACGGATGAACTAGGATTGTATTGAGATAGTAATTTGGGTAAGAAGGGGATTTGGGGTTTAGAATTAGCAACTAGGTGGGTATAAAAGATATTGGGGGTTGAATTTAAGGGCATTAAAATGTAGGAATAGGTATGAAATGGGTAATAAAGATAATTGGTATTGGAGTAGTATAATAATTATGTAGGTACATAATTTTGGTTATGAAGTTATGGAGGTAATGGCTAATATTGAGGTAATGAGGACATTTGGAAAAATATAAGGTTTATTCGCCTATGTAGTGGTAGCTCGGAGCCACCACTACGGCGACCTTGAAAGCTTCTTTTCGGAAAATTTTCCCTTTTTTCATCAAGATTTTCTAAAGTCTCGAATCCTTTTGGATCAATTGCAGGTTTTTAAGGGCGAAAGGCAATTACCAGTCTCATCACGTACTCCGCCCTTCCTTTTCTTCATCTGAACCTTTTCAAGGTTTCCTTATCGTTTGGGAAAACTTATGTTTCCGATTGTAACCCCCAGAAGTTTTATCTGACTAAAAAACAAAAACTTTTTCAGCCCCTAATTTGACTAAAATCGTCCGGGCGATAATTGGAGAAGTCGTTATTATTAACACCTCATGGACTAAGGGCTTCAAGAGGAATTTATTATGAATCCATCTCCCCTCCTCCTCTACCTCGAAAATTATGACGTATATTAGATCAAAAGCGTGATAATTACGAGGATGCCAAACTCTATTCCGTCTTCTCTCAACCTAATGACTCTGTTCGCACTCTATTTTATTTATAAAAAAAAAATATATTCATGGAAAAACTTTTTTTTTATGAATCCTTTGATAACTTATTTATGTCCCCTCAGTAATTTGTATGCTAAAACAGTTTTTTAACCGAAATTGGCTTCTATTTTTGCTTTATGTGATTTTTGTTATCATTTGGAATGATTCTGTGACCAGATTAGGACCAATTTGTAATAAATCGCATAAACTGGAAGCACTGTCAAAAGAATAACTTTGTGAGGTTTTGTGCCAGTTAGGCCATAAAAGTAGCCTAGTTTGCAATGACAAGCAAAAGTTGGTTAAAAAGACCAACTTTTTGGCACTCTAGCTTTGCCAGATTAGACCCAAACAGGTGCCCAATTTCTTTCAGTCTCAAAAACTGGCAACAATGTCAAAAGACCAACTTTTTGGGATCCCAGCTTTGCCAGATTTGGCCCAAATAGGTGCCCAACTTGTGAAATATCGAAAACTGGCAACTATGTCAAAAGACTAACTTTGTGGGATTACATGTTTACCAAAATGGGCCAAAAAATTAGCCAAATCCGAAATAAATCTCAAAAACTGGCAACTAAAAATTTGTTCTCTTTTAGCTTTGATAGCTGTGATAGTGTGTGTAGAGGATGATTACCTAGTGAAGCAAGCCAATTATGTGTAAAGAAGTCTGAACTATTTGGATAGAGCAGAATTTGCACATTTCTATGAGCACCATGACATAATCTCACATATCCGATGTTTTCAATAGGATGCCAGAATGATCGAATCCGACGGTCTCGCTAATACAAATTGGAAGGGGACTAGTAGAATGGAAATAAAGCCGGAGGAGGGAATGTAGGAATTTATCTCATTTAACTAAACACTCACTGGCCATGTCAAATAGATAAATAATAATTAAAAGAAATAATAAATAAATTGGATACTATAGATCATAAATAATGATTAATAAAGTAAGCAATAGACATTAGAGAAATTGGGAAAAATAAGAAAATATCTAATATAGAAAATGGAAAATTAAATTGATAATCAATATAATCTAAAAATATAATTGTGATCAATATAATGGAGTAGATAATGAAGGATAAATGAGCAATAATAAATCAAATAATTAATCGAAATAAGCAAAAAATGTAAAAGAAATATCATACTGTGATTAATTATGAAAATAATACAAATAATTATAACTTCGCTAATACCTAATTCATTGAAAAAAAAAATGACAATAAATAAGAATGAAATAATTAATAAATCAATTATTCGCAGAAACTTAAAAAGACAATCAGAAATAGATGCCTAAGAAAAATTGGAAAAAATGAAAAAGATAAATGAATAATAATTAAAAAGTGTTTAAAAAATTAAGTGATATAATATTAAATGTGATAATTGTTGAATTGATAATGAATAAAAATCATTGAAATTATTATAATCAATCATTGAATTACTAAATAAAATAAAAAAAAATTATAATATTAAGGCTAATAAATGAATAAGGATGAAAATGGACGTTAACACTGTTTATAAAAAAAATAAAGAATAAAATTGTAAAAAATAAAAAAAAATAATAAAATTGAATTGATTGTATTCGGAAAAAATAAAAAAATAATTGAATAATAATAATAGATAAAATGGAATTAAAAATCTATGATTATATAATATTTAAATAATATAATTAAATAATTTAGGATTTATAAAAAAGGAAAAAAATTATACAAAAAATCATTCAAAATCGAAGAAATGAGTAAAAACAATACAAAAATAAGTAATAATATGAGAACAATATTTACATATATAAGTGGGAATGGAAAATAGTGAATAATACATTAAATTGTAAGATATAAGAAAAAAATTAAGCAAATTTATGAAATAAATAAATGGGAAGATACAATAAAATGAAATATATAGAAAACAAATGTAAAAAAAAATATGAAAAGCACCTGTCCCCGCCTCCCCGCCCGGCACTTCGGAAAGGGAAAGAGCTTTCGCAAGTCCCTTTAAGCCACTCTCACCGAAAGGCCTTAAGACCTCGCCAAACTTCTCAGCTCGGAACTTCGACTTAGGATTTGTGGTCTTTGAAGGGAAGTTGCCCCCCTTTCAAAATGACAGCTCCTACTTCGCTATTTCAATAATTAATCAGATAATACTTTTTAAGATTTCAAGAACCAATTAATAACCCACTCTTGCGGCAATTTTTGAAAAACTGGGCCATCAGATATCCCTAATTATTTTTTCCTCCCTTTTACAAGAAGCCACCATTTTGTTTAATACGATTGTCAATAAAGACGTTATTTTTTTTACCTGAAGGGATTATATTAAAAAGAAAATAGGGGAGAAGTCAAAAAGATATGGAAATATGACATTCCACGAATGATGTTGAAATCCTGAGGGTGGAAAGCGGAATGTTCGGTATTGTTAGGATGTGGTTAGAGGGCGCTGTCATGAGAGGGGATGAAATAACCGCAAAACCCCATCAAGCCGAAAAATTGTATAAATAAAAAAAATTGTGACGCAGCTTTTTTTAGGTAGATTTCTTTCAGAAAATCTACTATTGCAATGGGGGCAGTTAGTCTCAGATTCAAAAATTTTGTGATAAGGTTTTCATTCAGACCCCACTGGCACACACCCAAACCACCCTCAATCAAAAGTTTATATATATATTTTTATATATATATGTATGTATATATATAAGATATATATATATCTATATAATATATAATAATATATATATATATATATATATATATATATATATATAGATATGTAGATATTCGCACGATAATTTGAGTAATTTTTACTGACGACCATGAAATTCGGTATTTAGGGCTTTTAAAACTAATAGAATTTATGAGTTCGTTAACGGCTGAAATCGGACCAGCGGTTTGGTACTTTACTTAGGGCCTAACCTGCGAATCCCGCACCGTTCATCCAATCGCTCGTTCAAACTTAAAAGTGATGTTAGGGGATGGCTAGAAAGATTTAAAAGTTGGGTGGATCAGCTGGGTGCAATAGATTTGAACCTAGGTAAAAACGAATTTTTTGAATTTTTACCGGGAAACAGATGATTTTTTTTTCTTCGAATTATAGAATGTTCAGATCTAACCATCTGAAAGAAATCTACCTCTTTAGTCCTGCTGTCCGCGGGACTCATAATCCGGAATGCCTCAAAGCTTCCAAAAACATTAGGTTTAAGGAACAGCCCATAAACCCTAGAATGGTAAACCCTCGTATTTTTTACGACTACGTGTATATTTTCTTTGTAAAAGGCTATTGGGTGGAGGTTTCCTGTTACCACCACCCCTTTTCCTTCTCTAGGTGATTAGTAGCAAATTGGTAGTAGTCGTCAAAATGACGAGGGTTTAGCAATAAGCGCCTACTAAATAGGATTCTAGGGTCAAACTTGTCAAAAAGTAGGGACTCTACAGACCTCTCCATGGAAACCAAATCCTCCCCCCTCATACACCACCTCCCCTTCAACGTCTTTCCCCCTTTAAGAGGATAAACCCTCGTATTTTTTACGACTACGTGTATATTTTCTTCGAAAAAAGGCTAATGGGTGGGGGTTTCCTGTTCCTACCCCCCCTTCTTTTCCTTCTCTAGGTGATCAGTAACAAATTGGTAGTAGTCGTCAAAATGACGAGGGTTTAGCAATAAGCGCCTACTAAATAGAATTACCATTCTATTGTAAATGGAACATTACCAAAACTCGGTAATCTACTGACCTCTCCACTAAAACCAAATCCTTCCCCCCTCGTCCACCACCTCACCTCCAACCTTCCCCCTGTGGACTATTTGAGATAGTTCCATAGTGGGTCCAAAATGATGGGGAAAAAAATTAATTTATTAACATTTTACAAAAGATTGTAAAGACATGTTTTCTTGAGAGTCGCTCGTTTTTACGGCCATATTTCAACGTCAAAGTCCTAAGTATTTATATTTTCTCCTCCCCCACCTCCCTCTTCGTCATCCTCGCTTCCCCCAACCCCTTTTTCCAACAACAGACCGGCGACAGAGGAATTAAATGAACGAGTCCATTTATCACAGACTTAAGGAGAGTGAGCGGTCCCCAAGGTTGGGAAACGTGAGTTAAAAATAGGAGAATTTTCCTGCCTTTTCCGTTTTTATCATCATAAAGGTCCAAAATCGAGACCAAAAAATTCATCAATATCCTTTCAAATTCAATTAAAGACAAAAACGAGTACTAAACCATTTCCATCCCAGTTTGGACACCTCATTTTTTGCTTTAGAAAAGTCCTTTTATCGCTGTTCTGCGACCCCTTTAATTTTTTTTCTCTCTCGTTTGATACAAATTGAAATAAAAGGGTAGAAAAATCCAAAAGAAAAAAAAAATTCGTATTTTCATTTTGTTTGCCTTCAAGTCATATTTTTTTATGAACAAAAAAAATTAGGTTTTTTTATATTTTATATATAAAACAAAACGTAAAATTGAATAGAACCTTATAAAGTTGGGTAATTACTTTTTAATAAAAAGGAAAAGCTTATTTTTAGGGGAAAGGTCTTTCTTGACAGTTAACGTGTCAAAAAGAAACACGCGAAAAGTGATTTCATAAAATAAAACGTAAAAACCTTATTTTTTTATATTCCCAGGGTCTGAAATGTTATATCCGAAGGTAAAGACGTTTCAACCCTTTTTTTATCCTGTTTTTCATTTATTTACAAGGTCCCTGGATATTATAGGGAGTTAGATGATGAGGAAGGAAGCTAGAAACAAAGCTTTTCCCTCCCTCTTATTACTTTTTAAAAAGGCTCGAGGAAAAAAATAAAAGTGCTTAATCCAATAAATGTTTTATCAGATTCAGATCTTGAATAAGAAAAGAAGGCTTTTTCCAGAAAATGGGAATCGACGTTTTTGGGGGTCAATCTGGCGAGTTTTCTTCTTAAGTGTCACAACTTACGATGCTAAACCAGCAAGACGTTCAGGTATTACTGAAGTGTCGCTCTTGTTGTCGGTGGTGGGGATTTTTCCCCAAATTACTATAGAAGTAGCCCAACTTTCTATGAAAACACCCTCAGAGAGTGTGGTAGATTTTTAAAGAATAAAGACCATTAAGGCGGATACGACTATTATCATTGGATGTTTCTGAGTCAACAGATAGCAGCACATCGGGCCCCAATTTGTTTTGTTTTTTCCCCCTTTTTTGGGCACTAAAAATGGTCCGATTTTTTTTCTGAAAAGCGCATTCTCACTGATTTGGAAAACTCTAGACTGATATGAGAGCACTTTTCCCGAAAAAATTTTTCTTCCAGAAAATCGGGAAACAAATTTTCCGGAAAAACTTTTTTTCAAAAAAATCAGTTAAACGTTTTGTAGGGTACGACAAGCTGATTCCAAATCTGTAAATAATTTTGAAATCGGTCAAAAAACGCCAACGTTATCGCTGTCAGAAGCTATGGAGGGTCATTTTTGAAGGCCTAAATAAGTAAAAATGTGAATTTTCCAGTTTGCCTTATGAAACCAGAAAAAAAGGAACTGTTTTAAAAGTATTGCATGGAAGCCTATCGTGCGGACAAACTCTCCCCAATAGAAACCCAATATCTATAATGCTCGGAAGTATAGAGAAAGAGGTTCTTTTTTTTGTGTGTGTCGTAGAGTTCAGTGTGTAGAAAAAAGGAAAAACGGAGGCTTTGTTCTTGGTCGGATGAATTGAAGTTAGATAAGGGGCGAAGGGGGGTTTTTCCTTTCCGTTGTCGCGTCGCCGCCTTCGCGGGTGAGTTTGTCGAGCCTTAGAAGCGTCGCTAATCTTGGCCAGGTCCCTTCTTTCACCCCCATCTCCGCTGTCATGACGACTTCGCCTTTCTACCAGTCTCAGATCCCTTTGTTACCCTCCGAACTCTATTTTCTCTAAATTAACAAAGAGCAAAAAAAAGATGGTGTGGGTAATTAACTCGCCTCTTAAAGCTTTCTTCTTTTTTTTATCTTCTCCTTATCTCTTTTTAAGATTATTGTCGTTTTAAGAAATAATTAGAGACATATTATGTTCTATATTTGAAGTTTTTAGATTAAAAATTTGCTTTTTATGTACTTTTTAGAAATCAAAAAAGCTCAAAATTTACCCAAAAAGGGTTTTCTTATTAAAAAAATGTCGAAAAGCTCCCTTTACAGTGTCTTTTCACATCAAAAACGGGTTGGAATATGCCTAAAAAATGACAGAACATCAAATATGATAAAAAGGTTGAAAATCCACCAACTATAGGTGGCCTCTACATCCATCTATAGGCGGCCTCTACATAGATCTATGGGTGGCTTCTACATCCATCTATAGGCGACCTCTACATAGATCTATGGGTGGCCTCTACGTCTATTTATAGGGGGCCTCTACATAGATCTATAGGTGGCCTCTACATCCATCTATAGGTGGCCTCTGCATCCACCTATAGGTGGCCTCTACATAGATCTATAGGTGGCCTCTACGTCTATTTATAGGGGGCCTCTACATAGATCTATAGGTGGCCTCTACATCCATCTATAGGTGGCCTCTGCATTCATTTATAAGTGACCTCTACATAGATCTATAGGTAGCCTCTACATCCATTTATAGGTGGCCTCTACATCCATTTATAGGTGGCCTCTACATCCATCTATAGGCGGCCTCTACATCCATCTATAGGTGGCCTCTACATAGATCTATAGGTGGCCTCTACGTCTATTTATAGGGGGCCTCTACATAGATCTATAGGTGGCCTCTGCATCCATCTATAGGCAGCCTCTACATAGATCTATAGGTGGCCTCTGCATCCATCTATAGGCAGCCTCTGCATCCACCTATAGGTGGCCTCTACATAGATCTATAGGTGGCCTCTACGTCTATTTATAGGGGGCCTCTACATAGATCTATAGGTGGCCTCTGCATCCATCTATAGGCAGCCTCTGCATCCACCTATAGGTGGCCTCTACATAGATCTATAGGTGGCCTCTACATCTATTTATAGGTGGCCTCTACATCTATTTATAGGTGGCCTCTACATTCATTTATAGGTGACCTCTACATAGATCTATAGGTGGCCTCTACCCATAGGTGGTCTGCATATCCATCTAAGAAGTTGATGCACCAAATTTTCTCAATCTGATTTGGATTTTTCCTTTGATAAAAACCCTTTTAACGGATAAAAACTGCTTGAAAGAATGCGCATTGAGATAGGTCATCCTTTGGAAAAGGGGGTCGAGAGAAGGGTGCACCGGAATCCATCTTTAATATAGGAATGTTCCTCGAGTGACGTCGACCTTTTCCCTTTATTACTCCGACACGTCCTTCTCCTTGAACCCACGACATAACCTCCTAACAAAAATATAACTTTATACCCAACATAAAAAGAAAGAAAAAAAAAAATTAAAACTCACTTTTCATGATTTATTTCCTTAAATAAAACCGTTTCTCCTTATCATCCTTTCCGTGATGTATTCATTATTGCGGTCATCAATCATTAAAGCCTTTCCACTCTAATTACAACCAGAGACTTATAACGGATCTGTTATTTCATTAAAGGTGCGCTCCAAGGCTTTATATTTAGATTAATGACGTTCGAATTTTTGAAAAATATCGAAAACTGGAAAACGCGGGAGATTTGCCACCTGATTTATCAAGTGTTTCCGTTTTCTAATATGGAGTTAACAAGGTAGACCGCCCGGTGAGAAGCCCCAACTTCCCTCCCGCGTCACGCACACCTCACGTCACGTCAAATTGACTTTCATTCTACCTAAGGTTGAAAAATTGTTTTTTTTTATATATAGCTACCCCGTTCGAATTACGTAATATGCTGGCTTTGGTGTTTTTTCCTTACCTTTTCTTTTTTTTCTTCTTCGTTCCAGTACTCTAGACCGAAATGAGGTCTTTATCGACTTGGCGCCCGTCGGGGATTAAAGTCGAACCACTGCGGTATCTAATAAGATTCCCCCTCTGCAGTTTTTTTGATGCAGTTTTTGCCTAGTTAACAACCCATGCGATAATTCTGTGAAGCAGACTAGCTAAAAAGAAGATTTCCTTATGATATGACGTTGTTTTTCAGTAGGTACCCCTATTACACTCGATTCTAGAATGTGGCGAAGGAAAATTTTAAGGGTCAAAATGACCTTAGTTTTTGGTCAAAGGTGATAATTTTGCTAGCTACATGCACTGTTTGTTAAGAAGATGAAAATTTTCGATTCCATTTCATTAGTGTCAGAAGTGGGATCAATGTGGTGTCAGAAGTGGGATCAATGTGGTGTCAGAAGTGGGATCAATGTGGTGTCAGAAGTGGGATCAATTTGGTGTCAGAGGCGGGATCAATTTGGTGTCAGAAGTGGGATCAATTTGATGTCAGAAGTGGGATCAATTTGGTGTCAAAAGTGGGATCAATTTGGTGTCAGAAGTGGGTCAATTCGGTGTCAGAAGTTGGGTCAATTTGGTGTCAGAAGTGGGATCAATTTGGTGTCAGAAGTGGGATCAATTTGGTGTCAGAATTGGGATAAATTTGGTGTCAGAATTGGGATCAATTTGGTGTCAGAAGTGGGATCAATCCGGAGATCCAGATTTCATCTTTAAATCCTCCATACCGGTAGGTACTTTTTCATCGTAAATTCACCAAACGAGTACAAAGCGGTAAAAATAAATTATACCCCGATAGCCGCAGGCGTTTTAGCCCACTTTGTTACAGAATAAAGCCGAGGAAAGACGAGAAATGACAGGTATAAATTAAAAATTATCAGCTTCTCTTTCCGAATTTCGGTCAGTAAAAAAAGTATAAAAAGGGCTCCCCTAATTTGGACTCGGGCCCAAAAATATTGTACAAAGCGAAGAATCGCGTGAATAAAACCGGACTACTCGAATGAAAATGTTTTCAACCCGAACAAGCTCTAAATCTCATTCTAAAGGCCACTTTTAAGTATTTTATATTATGATCCTATTAGCCTAGTTAGGTAATACCTCAATTATTCCGGAAAAAAAAACAACAGCTACAAATATAACGCTCAAAACCCCATTTTTAGAAAATGGTAAGGAGATGCCCTAGGGTCAAAATGACCCCGGTTTTTTATGTGACATGAATTCTTCATACCTTTAGGGACTGGTCGACCCCTAGGGTCAAAATGACCCCTAACTGTTTCCGACATTCAGGAAGCGATGGAGGGGTCATGGGTCAAAATTACCCTTTGCCATAGAGTCAAAATGACCCCGGTTTTCTATGTGACATGAATTCTTCATACCTTTAGGGACTGGTCGACCCCTAGGGTCAAAATGACCCCTAACTGTTTCCGACATTCAGGAAGCGATGGAGGGGTCATGGGTCAAAATTACCCTTTGCCCTAGAGTCAAAATGACCCCGGTTTTCTATGTGACCTCAATTCTTCATACCTTTAGGTCGACCCCTAGGGTCAACGTGACCCCTAACTGTTTCCGACATTCAGGAAGCGATGGAAGGGTCATGGGTCAAACTGACCCTCGTTCAAATTCATCAAACTTTGCCCTACCTTTACAGAAATTTCTCGAAATAGACACTTTTTTGGTTGTGTTTTTTTCTATAATTTTATGGTAGGTACACCGGAAAGTAGAAGACGGGGGGATCCGTGAAATCGTTCAGGGAGTTCAAACAAACACATAGTTCACACCAAGAATCGATCCGAAAGCGGGACGACGATTCAAAAACAACCTCCGACTCTTCCCACCCACTCCAACCCCCTCCATACCCCCCTCACCTCCCCCCAACCTCCCCCTCACCATCACACCAGCCAGCGGACCTACAATCAAAACATTCCGATGTTTCAAACCTTTAACAAGTTCGAATGACTTCGAAAGCGATATTTTTCTCTTTCTTTCTATTATTTATTTTTCTACCTCCTCGTTTTTTTGTTTTCTTTTTTCTGAAAATATCGAATTTTTAGCCAAAAAAGACAGAAATTGAAAATCGAGCCAGGAGGGCGATGAATTGGGTTGAGATAGTGTTGGGGGGAGTATTTTAATGAAGTTATCGCTGGGTGCAGCTCCAGACCAACAGATTTCCCACAAGTTTTTTAAACTTTTCTTTGACCCTTTTTCCGCAAAGTTAAGCCATTTTTACTGGGTGGAACCAACAATTTTATAGTTTTTAGTATCCTAATAAAATTAAAAGAGTCGAGCCATAAGCATAGTATTTTACTCGCCATTTTTAGCTGGTAAAAATACATTTGAGCAACGTTTAAAGCCATTTTAATACAAATAAATGCATTAAAGGAATTCTCTTTGCGTTCTAGTTTTAAAATTGCATTCAAGCCATTTTCCACAAAATAGAGAGTTTAAAATAAAATATTTTTTTATCCCTACATTTTGCCTTTGATCATTTAAACCGCTTATTTAGAGAAAGCAAAAACTATTTTTCTTATGTGAACATAAAAGGAAATTCTAAGAATTTTCATTTTAAAGTGATTTTTTTTACAACAGACATCTTAATGGAGAAAAAAGAAGTTTAATTAAAGCTCATTAAAAAAGCAGGATATAATTAATTTTTTGATCCTTATTCTACTAAGAAAAATATTTTAAGTTTTTCGATATTTATGAGAACCTAGACAGTATTCCATTTCATTAGTGTCAGAAGTGGGCTCAATTTGGTGTCAGAAGTGGGACCGATTTTGTGTCAGAAGTGGGATCAATTGGAAATCCTCCATACCGGTAGGTTATTTATTCTACTAAGAAAAATATTTTAAGTTTTTCGATATTTATGGGTGTAGACAGTACTTTAAATAGGGAAAAATTTAAATTATAAATCTGGAGCTGCCCAGAAAATAACTTCTTCATGGGTGTACCCTGTCTGCATTCTTTGAATAAATTCGCTTTAGTGTGATTTTTTTTACATATTTCGAAAGTTAGAATTCTAGGGCATCTTGAATCCGGCGAGCGGTATCTTTGGAAAACGATCCTCATATATTATCGCGAAAAGGCATTAAAGGCCCTTATCCGAACTTCCTTACCCACTAGACGACCCTTCTTAATTACCCAATCTTCCCATATCTCTTCCGACTAAGTGATTTCGGATGCCTTGCCAGATAAGACGACACGTTGCAACCTTTTATGGTAGGACATCATGATTTTTAAATTCGCGAGAATATCAAAAGTGTTTTCGAGTTAGGAGAGATAAAAATTTTTTTTTCTTTCACATAATTAGTCGGCTTAATTAAAGAGTGTGGGGTGTGGAAGGGGAAGGGACGCACGTTCCGGGGCGGACATTAGCGGCCCTCGGTGAAACTCAAATGGTACACTCACCATGTTTATTGTAGCCATAAATTTCACTAACGTTCGCTTCACTGAGCTTCGTCCCTTTCTCCTCCAAACGCTCCAACTATAATCACCGATTAATTAACCAAATCCTGATCATTTTACAGGCCGGCGGAGATATTAATCATGAAAACAATACGGAAAAGTGGATCAAAAACAAAAGGGACTACACTGTGAACATAAAGTGTTTTAAAAAAATGGCATTTGTTGTTGGCAGGTGAAAATGGAAGAACTACGCAGTTAGGAAATAATAATGGGAAATTTTTCGCCAGGTTGGGCATTCACAAGCAGGGTCTTTTTTAGTCAAAAAGGGTCAAAATCTGGCCAAAAAGGGTCTTTTAAATATTGTCGATAAAGGGTCAAATTCAGACTGAAAGGGGTCTTTGCTTGTCATAAAGAATCAAAATCAAGCTGAAAAGAGAATTTTATTCGCGAAAAAGGTTCGACATCTGTCTGAAAAGGGTCTTTTCTTGTCAAAAAGGGTCAAAAATCTGTCTGAAATGGGAATTTTCTTCTCAAAAAGGGTCTAAATCTAGGAAAAAAAAGTTTGTTTTTTTTTTTTAAAGGTTCAAAATCAGACTGAAAGAGGTCTTTGCTTGTCAAAAAGAGTCAAAATCAGGCCGAAAAGGGTCTTTTATTGTCGAAAAAGGTTTGAAATGTGCCTGAAATGAGTCTTTTATTGTCGAAAAGGATTGGGAATCTGTCTGAAAAGGTCCTTTTCTTGTCAAAAAGGGTCAAGCATTGTCTAAAAGTGGTATTTTCTTGTCAAAAAGAGTAAAAATTAGGTAAAAAAGTTTTGTGAAAAAAGGTTCAAACTCTGTCTTGAAAGGGTCTTTTCTAGTCTAAAAGGGTCTAAATCTGACTGAAAAGGGTCTTTTATTTTCTGAAAAAATTTAAATTTAGGATGAAAAGGGTCTCTTTTTTGTGTGTCAATAAGGGTCTCTTTTTTTGTCAAAAAGGGTCTCTTTTTTGTCAAAAAGGGTCTTTTTTTTGTCAAAAAGGGTCTTTTTTTGTCAAAAAAAGTTTCAAAATTAGGCTGAAAAGGGTCTCTTTTTTCATTTTCTTTTTTGTCAAAAAGGGTCTTTTTTTTTGTCAAAAAGGGTTTTTTTTGTCCAAAAGGGTTGCTTTTTTTTTGTCAAAGAAGGGTTCCGTCCTTTTTTTTTGTCAAAAAATGGTTCTTTTGTCAAAAGGTACCTTTTTTTTGTGTCAAAAAGGGTCGTTTTTTTAGTCAAAAAGTTTTTTTAAAGGGCCTCTTTTTTTGTCAAAAAAGGTTCTTTTTTTGTCAAAAAAGGTTCTTTTTTTGTGTCAAAAAGGTATCTTTTTTTTGTCCATAAGGGTCCTTTGTCAAAAAGGGTCCTTTTTTTTTTGTCAAAAAGGGTCCTTTTTTTTGTCAAAAAGGGTCCTTTTTTTTGTCAAAAAGGGTCCTTTTTTTTGTCAAAAAGGGTCCTTTTTTGTCAAAAAGGGTCCTTTTTTTGTGAAAAAGTTCTTTTTTTTGTGTCAAAAAGTTTTTTTAAAGGGTCTTTTTTTGTCAAAAAGGGTTTTTTTTTTCAAAAAGGGTCCCTTTTTTTTTTGTCATAAAGGGTCCTTTTTTTTGCCAAAAGGGTCTTTTTTTTTGTCAAAAAGTTTTAAAGGATTGTTTCTTGTCAAAAAGAGTCAAAAATCTGGCTAGAAAGGATCTTTCTTGTTTCACTGTTAATTGTCTACTGGTTAGGAAATCCAGTCCAGAATTACGAAGAAAATGAATAAGCAGAAGCCATCCTCCCTCCACACATAAAATGGCAAAACATATCCTGTTTTGTGTGTCAATGTGTCCCGATGTAACAGTGAAATTCCATTCAAATTTTTCCACCCCCACATCTCGTCAAATCTGACGACTAATTTAAAGTTTTTGACACAGTGAAAAGTTGAAAACGGAATTTAAAACCGTTATTCCGCGTTTAAAACTTGTCGGAAAACAAGTGAAATTAACACGACTCCGAGTTAACCGGTGAAGGGGAAAAGGGTGGGTAAAACGTGAAAATGTGACAGATGATAAGGGTGTTAATAACCGCATTTGCGACGTCGGGGGCGGATCAACGTGTCCCCCGGTGTAATTTCAGACGAGGCCTCATGCTCAACCTCTGTATCGCAACCACGCCAAAACCTCCCTCCCCCCACCCTCCCTCCCAGACCAAACCCGACATTCGCGGCCCCCTTAACTATTTCAAACATTCTATCTACGGAATCCGACGAGCAAGAATGCAATCGGATACGGTTAATCAATAAACTATGCTCGGAGTTTATAAAATAAAACTTTTTTTATATTTCCAACTCTATAAAGTTTCTTCTTTTCACGAGAACAATCGCTGGACTACCTCGATGAAATTTTCAACTATAAACTATCTCGAACTCTTCTCAACATCCAAAAATTTTTGCCCAAATAGCTTATTGACAATAATAAACTAGCATTTCATCCGCCGCACTCCTTTAACAAGTTTCCAGGGTAATTCCCATCCCCCCACCTAACAAGGAACTTTTTAACATTCAAGCTTTAAATTAAACGAGGAAATGGAAGAACGACTCTATTATTAAAGACTACGAGGAGTTTAAAAAACTGACTTCCTTCCAAATGGCTATGCGGAAATG
The DNA here is from genome assembly GCA_018703685.1 of Orius laevigatus. Taxonomy (NCBI): domain Eukaryota; kingdom Metazoa; phylum Arthropoda; class Insecta; order Hemiptera; family Anthocoridae; genus Orius; species Orius laevigatus. The sequence goes on along the minus strand of JAGWEN010000140.1, from coordinate 164,243 downwards.
CAGCGGCCTTTAGTTATTTCATCGCTTTGCTACACGCTCTCCATGCTAATGGTGTAGTTGTTGGGAAAAAATTGATTTTAAGCCTGTTCTAAACCCAACACTTTCAACCGTGTAAAATGCTAAAAACGGCATCAGATTAGCGGAGTTAGTTTTTTGAATTTCAATGTTGAAGTAAATTTTAGTTGGAAAAATTACCGTCAGGTGGTAGCACCTGAAGACGGTTTTTTTTAATTTCGATTTCCCGTGTTTTCTCCGAAACTACTGAACCGATTTTTGATTTCTCAGTCTTATTCGTTCTAGGAAAAATTAAGAATTTTCATGATGTCTCCGAAATTCGTGAGCATGGCTCTTTCAAAAAATATTTTTCAAAACAGTAAAAAATCGCACATAAATACATAGGTTTATTTTTTTAATGATTTAAAAAAAATTATTAAAAAATATTCATTAGATCCGGAGAAAAAGCCGGAAACGTGAATCCACGTGGTTTAGCACAGCCTTAACGAGAAAATTTTAAAACCGTTTTTTGGGGTTAACAGCCGACTTTTTTATGGTGTTTTTGTGGAAAATGAATTTTCGAATAAGTTTTCATCGAGGGCATCTCAAACAGTGCTAAGAAATAAGAAACTGTTTTGGGTTTTCGTAATAGGAAAAGGGAATGATATTCTGGCTTCAGGGAATGAAATATCATTCCGATAATGTTCCATCATAATTAGAACGGCTCACTTTCTCAAGTAAACATCACGTCATTCAATCAAAACGTTTTAATTTATCAAAACGTGGGAAACAAAAATGGAAGTTTTCATTCTCCTCCCTCTTTTTTATATCTCTCATTCAGATTGTTTGTGGCCCGGGCGTGGCATTGCACTCTAAAGGCTCAACAATGGACTCATCCGGACTCCTCTTTACGCAACGCTTGGCTTAAATACATTTCTGCCTTTCCTATTTTCAGCTCATCGTCTTTTATGCCACCGCAATCCCTCCACATGTCAAAAAGAAGCCCAAATGTTGAAAAAACCAAAAAAATAGTTGAAACTTTTTCTTTCTCGCTTTTATATCAGAAAAGGGTTGATTTTATTCGTTTCTTCTCGTCAAAACAATGGATTGACCGAACAAAAGGACTTGAAGTTTTATGTTTGTGGGCTGTTTGGGACCGTCCAGGGCGGTTATTATGAATCCTACCCGGAGACGTGTGCACTCCCTTGTTGGCAGACACATGAAATACCCTCCGTCAACGCATTTAGCCATAAATTTTAGACGATTAACCCGTTCCGGTTTTAGTGCAAGTTTTACGACCGTTTTTATCCCCTTTCAGTGGTCAATAAAACATTCGTCCACCATTTTATCAGACGTCTAAAATAATAACAGATTAGAAACGATTTTAGAAAAATGATTCTCTGTGGGCAAACACGAAAAAAGGTAATTGGATGTAAATCACTCGAGGGGGGCAGTTTTAATGACGACAGGTGGACAAAGGTTTTCCCGCCCCGTCTCGAATTAAACGCTTCTTTGTCCCATTTGCTTGTAAACTGTTCATTGTGAACGTTGAAATCCCGACCGTATTTCCCTCCTCGCTTTTATTCAAACGATTTTTATTGTATTCGATTTAGATTGTCGGTAAAACTAACGTTTTGAGGACTCTAATGAGTTTTTTAAGGCTTTCCTATAAGAATTTCCCTACAAAATGAAAGAGGGAACCTTTCTCTACTTTTTTGACCAAAAATTTTCATTTTTAGATTTGGTCCAAAATGTGTTTTTGGGCCATTTTTAAGGTTAGAAACAAATTTTTCACTTCTAACTAACCAAATTGGACCAAATTTCAATTTTGGATTTGGTCCAAAATGTGTTTTTAGACCATTTTAAGTGCAAGATATAAGTGGTCCATTTATAACAAAGCTGTTTTTATTTGTCCAAGGGTCATTTTGTCTCCATGACCCTTCCACGAGCAATATTTCCTTGAGAAATTCATCCTCAAGGTTTTGAATCTCGTTTGCGGCAAAACGATCGAAATTCGTACTTGAAATACCGTGAGTTTGAACAATTAAGACACCTTTAATTTTTCTGAGCGTTGAAGTAGGGGGGCTTTCTATCGATCCTGAATTTTAAACGTTAATTCCAAATCGAATCCGGTATTCCGCTCTCAGGGAGGCCTTTATCGTTTAGAATAACGGCGGAGAAATTTTCTATATAGATAACCAAATCGTGTTTGTTCAAGAGAATCGTCCGTAATTATAGATCGTTGATTAAACTATCGTTTTACTCAAAGGATCTTCAACGAGCTCTGACAAACTAATTAATTTATTAATTATAAAGCTATTTTTAATGTTTTAATACTGAAAGTGATGCCTCTCTGCCTGTGCTGTCTGGAGTCATTGCTGGTAAATATGCTATCGTGGTGGTGGTGGTGACGAATATACTAGCATCTGCTGCACGTTTTCGAGGAAGCCCGATCAAATGAATGTTTGATTCCAAATTAATATTCATCCCTTGGTCCCATAGTCATAAAAACCCTTCTTAAGACACTGACAAATCGTTTTCCAAGTGTGGATTAAAAGAACCTTTAAGATTTAAGCTCAAAACCTGAGAATATAAACGTAAAAAATGGTTAAGATGTGAGAGGGAGGAAAGCGATGAAATATTTGGAATAAATTGCCCTCGTCCCTCGAGTAAGAGAGAGAAAGAGAAAAGAAAAAAATGTCGGATCTTTCGAGGTTGGGGAGAAAAAAAAGTGGGCGCGACGGTGGAGAGCCTCGGCCACTTAGTTTTCCCGCTGATTTACAACTGCTCGCCCCTTTTCTGATTTAAAAGCGGAGCGCATAAAACACGCGGGTGAAATTCGCTTATCACACATACCCTTCGTTTAACATCCTCCCCCCCGACTACACTCCCGCCCCTGGTGGCTCACGGTCAAAATAATAAAAAGAAAATTTATCGACACGTTATTTCCGCCTTGGGGGTACATTAATTTTAGGACTAGAATATGAATTACCCCCCTCATTCTCTCTATACATTATTTATTACACCAATATTCTTTTAACACAATTATTATTAATTGATTTAAAGCAATTTTTCTCCTTTATTCGATCATCTATTTCAATATAATTAGACTGAATAATAACCTAGGATAAAATTTTTAAACAAACTACTACACTACCATGTTCTTCTCCCCAACCACCCAATAACCTGGAAACTACTAAACCTCCAACTAACCACATAACTAACCCAAATTAGGCACCAAACTCCCCCAACCACCACACTACCCCCATTTAACCCAATCAAACCTACGCCCAATTACCTACCAGCAGCTTACCAACCAACTGCAACCGACAGGCCATAACAACTCCCTCACCCAACAAGGGTCATTTTGACCCCACGAACCTCTCCTAGACACCTCTCAAAAATTAAACTATGTATGTAGCTTCCTTTGGAAATCCGCTAAAAGAGTACATGAGGTCATGTAAAATAAACCAATCGGAAAACAAAAAAACAAAACTTTTATTTATGCACATAACATTCTCCTAACGATGTGCCAACACAGAAAAAAATTCGAGTTCCTAATTTTATTTATGTATTTAGAATCATAATATGTAATTAATTGCAACATTAGAACGAAGGAATGCGAGGAATTCTAACCAATCAATATGAAATAATTATGGTAATCAATGTTTTAAATTACAAGTTATAATTTATAACAAATGATGATGAAATATTAGGCACTTTTAAATTAATTTTATTATAAATTACATATATTATTTACCATTATGAACACATTTTAAGTTTTTTTTTATAACTGTAATTATGTTACTTATTTAGGATTTTTTTTTTTTTTTTTTTAAATTACTTCCTAGTTGAAAATGACCGTTCACCTTTCGCTAGAGCAATCGGACCCAATTTCCTGTGATCTCATGTTTCCAACAGATCGAGAAAGCCAGAAAAATGAAATTTTTTTTAAAAAAGTGCAAAATTGCTTTTCTTGCAAAAAAAAGGTTTTTATAAAAATGATGATAAGAGAGTGGGAGAAGTTAATTATATTTACTTAAACCATACATATTTACAAAAAAACAGGTCCAGCCAGGTAGTGCTACCTATCGGCTGGTTCCTAAATTATACAATTTCCTCTTAAATTTTTCAAATAAATGTTAATTTTTTTTTCCTTTATTTCATTCTTGTCGTTGAGGTGGCAGAGCTTCTTTCCTTTTAAAACTTTTCTACACGCTACCTTTCTATATATTTATTTATAATGTAATTAATAATTAAATGTTTTGTTCTTTTATTCTTTTCCTTATATATTAATTCTATTGGTAACTCATTCCAAATTTTTGTGACTATATACATAAATGTTCTCTCTCCATATACATTGTTGACCAAAGGCAAAATATATTTTTCATTTTCTCTTGTCCTGTGTGACGCTTTTTTTACTAAAATTTCTTCATGTGTAAACCAAAAATGAAACATAATTTTTAAAAAATAAAATTCTTTCGGTCCTAATGTTAAGCATTCTTTTAAGTTCTCTTTGTAATTTTTATTCTTTGTTATATTTTCTAGTGTCTTTTCCTGGCAATGTCTGATTTGTTCTAATTTTCCTTTTGTACCACTCCCATAGCTCTCCACCCCATATCTCATCAAGGATTCAAAGATTGCTTTATACACACATATGAGAGTATCTTTTGGCACATACCATTTTAAATTGCAAATCTTTGCCCCACACATCCTCAGTCTTTTCACCAAATTATCCATATGTGGGGCCCAACTCATTTTTTGATCCAACACCATTCCCAGGTATTTAGTTTCTTTAACTATTTCCAATTTCACACAATTACACACTTGTTCCCCAGCCAAACATTCACAACCATGACATTTAATTTCTGATTCTCCTATTTCTTTCATCTGTGGTGTTCTAAATATCATTGCAACCGTTTTCCGGCTATTTATTACAAGATCCATATCATGCGCCCATTTTGACAATCTATTCATACATTCTTGGGCTTTCCTAATTGCCTCTTCACCATCGTTATGCCAAGCCATAAAGGCTGAGTCGTCCGCATAAAAGAAAGCCTCATCTGCTGCTATAACTTCTTTTATTTCGTTCGTATAAATATTATACAATTTCGGTCCTAACGTACTTCCCTGTGGTACCCCTTGTTTCATAGCCATCATCTTACTATTTTTATCACCTACCCTTACAATAACTTTTCTATCTCTAATATAACTTTCGAACAAACTTATTAAATTTCCCGCTATTCCTATTTTTTTCCATTTCCCTTAACAACTTTTTATGATTAATAGTTTCAAATGCCTTTGAAAAGTCTACAAATACACAGACTACATATACATTTCTATTTAGTTTCGTATTTACTACTTCACAAAATTCCAATAGAAGATTTTCCGTCCCTCTGTTCTTTCTATACGCATATTGTCTACTGTTTAATAGTTCCTCTCCTTCTAAAAATTCCGTCAGTTTATTATCTATGTATTTTTCTACTATCTTATTAACTACCGGTAAAATGTTAATTGGTCTATAATTTTTGTATTCTCCACCTTTTCCTCCTTTAAATATAGGTCTTATAATTGAAATTTTTAAACCTGAAGGATATTTTCCTGAATCTATCATCATATTGATTAATTTCCTAATAACTTTAGCAAACAAATTAGCATGAATCTTTAAGTCTATAATCCTTATCCCATCATAACCTGGAGCTTTTTTACTCAATGCATTGATTATCTTTTCTACTTCTTCATCTTCAGCATGTCCTATGCTAAATTGCCCAACGTTTCTATCCTGATCATCCCTTACAAATTTTTTGGAGCATGAATGACTAATTTTTTGCAACTCATTATGAATCGTTTTTAAGAAATTGTCCGCTATTTCCTTTTCATTTGTATTCTTAAAACTGCTAATAATCTTTTTATCCACATCCATTCTCTTTTTTTGCCCAGTCAACTCATTGATTGTTTCCCAAATTTTTTTATAATCATTTTTATTATCATTAATCAATTTATTGTAGTATTCTTTTTTCGCTTTATTTATTTCAAACGAGGCCCTATTCCTTAGTTTCCTATATTCTATTTTATATATTGGATGATTGGGATTAGATTTTAATTTTCTGAACATTTTGTCCCTTTTTGCTATTATATCTTTTAGGCTTGCTTTGAACCATTTTTTATCATTATGCCCTCTATTGTAATTATTTTCCCTTTGTTCCACTACCTTACATGAATTGCTGTATATCCATTCCATAATTTCACAAAACCTGCGATAGTAGTGTTCCGGATCCTTCTCTTTTATTTTCCAATTTGTCCCCTTAATTAATTCATTTATCCTATTTTGATTAAATATTTTAATTTTCCTTTTTCCATCTCCCTCTTCACTATCCTTGCTTTCAATCACTGCTAATCCCACGATATAATGATCCGATATTTTTTGCGTCATGACTGCTGAACTAACTTTTAATCTTTTAAACCTTTTTATTCTAGAAAATATATGATCAATGCAAGTTTTTGTAACCCTTCCAGCAACTATTTCCTCTCTTGTGTAGTCCTGTATACTAGGAGTTAATCCATGTCCATAACAAACTGAGAGATATCTATCTGCCACATTTCCCGACTTTTTAATGTCAATGTTTATATCTCCTATTAATATTAAATTCTTATCCCTTTTCCTGGAATCTAGTATCATATGCAGCTCTTCTAAAAACTCATTTTCATTTCCCTGTGGTGGTCTATACATGCCTAACACCGAAAAATTCATCCCATTTTTCAGTAACTTCACTCCCATCGTTTCACAAGTCGAACTCGTAAGGTCTATTTCAGTCCCTTGCAATCCCTCTTTAATGAATATCAATATCCCACCTCCCCTTCTGTTCACTCTCAATTTTTTAAATTTATCGTACCCTCTTAAGTTATAATTATCTACCTCGTTCTCATTCACATTAACTTCAGTCAGTACCATAACATCAAATTTATAGACTTCAGTTACCATAACCCATTGATTCCAATTTTTCCTAATCGATCTAATATTCAAATGTACCAAGGAAAATGCCTTTGTATCCTCAGGTAAACACTCACTTACCCAATCCTCTACACTATCTTTCACATCAAAATTTTGCCCCTCTCCTCTCAGGGTCCATGTCATTCATCATCATCCTCTCTTATCTCTGTATTTACACAATGCCAAAAAAACACACAAATCAAAAAACCAAAAACACTTTTTATTTTTTATAAATTTACCAATAGTACATAACTCAACACAGCTTCCTTTAAACAAAACAAATAAAATAACACATATCCTCAAATGCATCTCAAATATCTTGAGAATAATATGAGAAAACCAACACCCTTATATTTATTAATTAACAAAATAAAAGAACCTCTGAAAAACCAAAACATAACAAACATAATGAAACCTTCTGACAAACCAGGTTACACGCCTGTTATCTAAACAGGCTTCCACTGTTTTTTGTTCTCTCATTTTATTTTATTCAAATCATTACACGAATATATTTTGAAGGATATACTTTTGATTTTGAGTACATCAAGGTTTTTAAATTTTTATCTGCAAATAGTCGGGCATTTAAATTTTAAGACTAAAAAGGGTCTTTTCTTGTCAAAAAAAGGGTTTTTTCTTGTCGAAAAAGGTCTTTCCTTGTCCAAAAAGGGTCTTCCCTTTAAAAGGGTTTTTTCTTGTCAAAAAAAGAGTCCTTTTCTTGTCAAAAAAAGGGTCTTTTCTTGTCAAAAAAGAGTCTTCCCTTGTAAAAAAAAAAAAAAAAAAAAGGGTTTTTTCTTGTCAAAAAAAGAGTCTTTTTCTTGTCATAAAAGGGTCTTTTCTTGTCAAAAAAAGGGTCTTTTTTTGTCATAAAAGGATCTTTTCTTGTCAAAAAAGGGTCTTTCCTTGTCAAAAAAGGGTCTTTTCTTGTCAAAAAAAGGGTCTTTTCTTGTCGAAAAAAGGGTCTTTTCTTGTCCAATAAGGGTCTTTTGTTGTCCAAAAAGGGTCTTTTCTTGTCATAAAAGGGTCTTCTCTTGTCTAAAAAGGTTCTCTTTTTGTCAAAAAAAAAGAGACAAAATCTGTCTAAAAGTGTCTTTTCTTGTCAAAAAGGGTCAAAATCTATCTGAAAAGTGTCTTTCTTTGTCAAATAGGGTTAAAATCTGGCTAAAATTGGTTTTTTCTTATTAAAAAAAGGTTCAAAATATGGCTTTATTATCTCTTTGGATAGCTGTCGTCCCAGAAATGCGTAAAAAGGCCTGCACGCATAAGAACAATGCGTGTTCCGTAAAAATCTTTGAAAAAATGAGCAAAATCACGCATAATGCATGTGGTCACCCTAGGGAGAAGTCACACTCTGACTGAAAGGTTCCTTTAAGTAATGTTTTAAATTTAAAAAATAATTTTTTAAAAGTAGTGGATTTTTTCATATCTTTGAGGAAATGATAAGTAGAGGCCGTTAGTAAAACTTGAGGGTTAGACCTTCTCTCGGGCCAAGTTTGTCGGACAAGTTAATTTCCTGTAATGAAGAGGTTTCGCCCCGTTGCAATTATAAATCAGGTCTTGCCCGTTATCAGTCTCTCCCGGGCAGATAACAAACCGCACCCGCTATTTCCCCAACAGAACAAAAATCCAGAGAAAAGAACCCGAAAAATTATCAAATGTTAAAAAGGCCTTACGCATTCATGGGGTGTCTGTTTTCTAGGAGGCGATTCAATTATGTTAATACGCAGGCGGGATAAGGGACCAACCGACCTCACATCCCTTAAAGTGAAAGAGGCCATGTTAAAAGTTAATAAAAAGACAAGTTATTGAGACGGATGCTGTGGGTTCCGAGTCGTAAATTCGTATCCGGTTGAATAAGTGATCAGACCAGCGAGTCCTCCCTCTTCCTTATCCACCCTCCCGGAATCTAAAACCGGAGGAAATTCGCCAAAATGAAAAAGGGAAAGTCTCATTTCCAAATTATCCCCCCCCCCTTCAATCCAAATTGATATTTTATCAAATTCATATTCCCTGTGAAAAACGACACCTCCCTTAATCAACATAACCAAAAAGCAACATAAATTTAAATTTTATCAAATAAAGCCTATTTCTATAGGCTTTTTGCTTTGCTTCTTGTTTCTACGTCAGGTTTTTTTACTTGAAAAAAAAAATTCAATTTTTTTTCTTTTGCCAGAACCTATATCGGTGCAATTTCATTATCTAGAACAAAAAAGGAGGTAAGAGGAAAGAAAGCAATAATAGGAGCTTCTTTATTACATCGAAAATAAAAAAAGGCTCTTGTTGATAAAGGTATCAAACCTCAGCGTTTTCTTTTTCTGTTTATCCCTCCCTTGACAAGACCGGGGTTATGATGTGGGTTATTGGTCTGGGAGGGTATAGATGGAGATTCCTCGCTTTACGGGCCAGCAAGCGCCCCCTTCCAAGGTTAACTTTTGATTTCGTTTCCCCACCTCCATATTTTTTTCGAAGATAAAATCTTGCCTTCATATAATAAAAACATTTTAATTTTATGACCGTGAGTTATTCATGCTGAAAGGTCGTGTGGGTTAAGAATTTAAGAAACCGGTTCGAATCCTCTTATGGAAACCCCCCGAAGGGAAAAGGGGATCAAAGGATATTCATTTTCCCAAAAACTCTCTCTGGGTCCTTCCTATTATAATATAAGGAGATACATTCTCCAAGGATATAAAGTACCAGAGGTATACAATCTGTTCAAATTCATGCATGGGATGAAGGTTTTGTTCCATTCTAGTATTCGGTTCTTTAAACGTATTTTGTCCCTACTCCATGTATAAATGCATATGTATCCCGCATTTCCCGGAAAATTCATTCTATATATTTCGTCACCATTTTTATTTTAAATGCCTTTCTCCCCCACTACTTATTTCAAAACTGAAGGATTTTCAAGGAGAATAAAAAGGTTCGAAATTATTCAGAGATGTCCTCCGAAATAGGGTGGAAAGCGGAAAAAGTGCGTCGGGTTTGAAATGGGACGTGGGGAAGAAGGGAGAAGATGGAGTGACAATGAAAATCTCTGAATGGCCGGACTGGGAGTTGTAAATAGAAAGGGAGTCTCAGAACGGACCACTTGGAGTATAAAATCTGAAGGACCATATTCTCAGCCTAGTAAAATACACAAGAAGCAGAAAATTGTATAAAAAGGAACCCTTTAATTACAATAATGAAAGAGCCTTTCATAGAATTATAATGTTTAAAACGTCTTATTAAAAGAAAAACATGAAAAGACATAGATGTAAGCTAATAATTTTCTTTTTCTCTCAAAGTTCTTCTACCAATATTTTTATAAAAAATAAAAAATTACGAAAAGAAATTTTTCAGGATGAAAATGGACATTAAATTGAAATATATTTATTATTTTTGCTATTTTTTGGGGTTCTCTGAAGGTTAAAAAAAAGCGATTTTTTATGTAAGAAGTATGGCCGTTGCAAAAAGATGATCGATTATCCGGTTTGGACGTCTCGTATCGAATAAGAGGAGCCTCCCGGATATGTGTATACGACCCGAACAATCCTTTATTCGCTCATTTCTAAAGGAATTGAGTTTTCCTTTTCATGTTACCCGTTCGAGAGGGTTACTCAGTTATGGGTTGCCCATATGCAGTTGTTTTTTTTTTTTAGCGGCCTGGACGTTTCGGTTCCCGCTGAACAAAATTTTTCTGCCTATTTTACAGGTCCTAACCTGATATTACTTAGGAGTAATATCAGGTGGGGGCTTGAACACGGTGGATATTCATATTTAAGAAGACTTCCTGTGGAGAGACCACTTTAAAATATGAAGTTTAGGAGTTAGGGCAGTCATTAGGTACTCATTAGGATCCATATAGGTGGAATCCACATCCATCTATTGGTGGCCTCCGGATCTACATATCTAAAGGTTGCCTCCACATCCATCTATAGGTCTATGGGAGCAAAACCTTCCATTATTTCTTTTTTAAATTACAAATTTGAAATTCTGCAGAATTTCTTTTCTTACTCGAGGTACATGCCAACAACTATTATCGGGAACCAATGCGGACGGTGCCCAGGTAGCAAAGTTCGCAAGTCGGAAACCGAAACGGACTCATAATCACCTCACGGGAACCGATACGGTATCATCCATGTTTCGCACCCTAAAAATGGTGGAAAAAAATTTTTTTGGACGAAATCAAAAAATAGCAATTTTTGGTGGAAAGAATAGGAAACTCAGAAAAAATGTTGTTAAATCACATTTACACTAATTCGGTCTAAAATCACATTTTGGACACACACAAAAAAAAAAAAATAAAAATTTACTAAAAAAAGTAGGTAACTAGGTAGGTAAAGGATCCACTCTTTGTTGAATGTTGTGTTCAAAGAAAAATTTTTTTCCAATCCAAAAACCGGAGAAAGATTTGTGTTTTTCACCCAAGAAATGGTCTAAAACCACATTTTGGCAAAAGGAAAAAAAAATTGTTGAAAAAGTTGTCAAATAAGATCATTTGAATAAAACCCCCGAGCACGGCCATCTAAAAAAAAAATTGACCTAACGTATAAAATTAGATTCCCTCTGCGCCAGACGTTCAGAATGCATCAAAATAGTCCAACTCAGCAGAAACAATGGGGAAAATTGTTTATTTATTTACATATTTTGATTTATGTAAAACTCCTATTGATTTTATTTTATTTAAATTTCTGTCCCCATCACGTCAAACTGGACATTTTATCGAAAAAGAATCCATTCAATTAGTCCATAATTGAATGAAACGTTAATTTTCAGATTGCATTTTATTTTTAAATATTTTATATTTGTTTTGTTTTTATTAAATCAATGAATAGATATATCATCCAGATCACGGTTTTGTAGTCCCCCCTCCTACCCCAGGGGGGTGAGGCAAGGGGGCTCTCTCTTATAGTACTCTGATGTGGAATAAGAGCTTTAAAAAAAATATCATCCAATAACAAAAAAGAAAACCTTCATGCTAGGTACCTGAAGATGGAAAATTAAATTACGAAACCGGTTCATAATGTTGTGTTTTTATGGAAAATTAAAATTAAAAATAACTTAATTTTTTATGAATCGCTATTCTTAAAAGTATATAAATATTTTTTCTTATCTTGCTTTGCCGGATTTGGTTAATATTGATACTACAAAAAACATAGTATTGCTATGACCCACGTATGACGTCATAGGTGAATATATTTATTTCTAAAAATATGCTAGTGGAGAATTAGTTGTAAATAGAATGTTGTTTTGGTGGGTACGAAGGGGTCCAGGAGAAGCCTCCATTTGAAGATACGAATTAGCAAATGGATTGATTTTACCGACAGTTCGTACCAAGAACTTGGGTCATTTTACCGAGAATGTAATTTAGATGAAATTAGGTATACCTTATACAAAAGTCGAGAGGTGTTGACCACCTTATGACCCGATGTCACTTATCACAGAAACACGCGATGCACGTTTCGAGCTCCAAGGGCGAACTGAAAAAGGGGGGCGAATGGTTAGGGGGTGGGCGGGAGAGGGCGCGAACTCTGTTTTAGGGCGCAGGCTTCCCCCTCCCTACGGGGGGCCCCCGTTCCTTTTTGGAGCCTGGATCATCCCTCTCTCTCTCTCGCACACCTACTCGGCCCACTCCACCCTCTCTTTGCTCTAAAACCCCCCTAGGAGCCACCTTCCATATCGCTTCATCCTCTCACCCCCCCCCCACCTCATTACCACTCTTCCCGCCAACACACACGACAATCTCTTTGTCCGAAGTGGAATATTTTCAGTGTACTATCCACTTTTGGAACTAAACTCTTTAACTGCATTTTGACCTGTTTTCTTTATTCCTAAAGACCCGAACTGTGACTGAGATTATGAAAAAAAAAGCGGCAACGAGATCAGGAATGAATTAATCACCTCCTCGACCATATCCCCCTCCACCATTTAGCCTCCCTAGTGTGCCACTGCTCTCCCATCACTTCCGCTACACTAGTGGACCCTCCCACACCCGCCCCAACGTTATATCACCTCCCCTACTCTCCTTAGATTCTTCAACACCTGCCTCCACCCTCCTCCAACATCCCATCACCTTCCATCACTCTCCTACCACCTCCCCTATTCTCTTGGACCTTCCACCACCTGCCTTACCATCCTCCAGGCTCCAACATTACATCACATCCTACCCTTTTGGACCCTCCTCACTCCTGCCTCACTCCTCGTGCCTTGCTCCTCTTGCCTCACCACTGCCTCACTCCTCGTGCCACAATCCACATCCCCGCCTCAATGCATCCCCACCACCTGCCCCCACCCACCTATAGCATTCCACCATCTCCCCTATCTTTCTGATTTTAACCTTTTTCGATGATAAAAGTACTTTTTGACGGTTTTTGATCCCTTTCCGTCCAGAAAGACCTTTTGGTTCAGAATCCAAACCTTTTTTTGACGAGAAAAGACCATTTTTGGAACCATTTTCGACTAGAAAGAAACTTTGCTGGCGATGTTTGAACTATTTTTTGATGAGAAAAGAACTATAAAAAACAGTCTATCCCTGTTGACGATAAAGATGAACTAAGATTTTTAGATAGTTTACTCTATTTTTGACCTAGTTTGACTCATTATTTTATTTGACATTTTATACAGAATGATACATTATTGGAATTAATGGTTTTATTTTCCTTCGCTCGAATTCAGTTGGATTAACATGTTAATATAAGAGTACGATCCCTTCATAAGCTGAAAAATAAAATATAAATGTAATAATAAAAATCGAATAAGAAACTGACGTCCATGAAGAACTCGGCGTTAATGTACTGTCCGATGTAGGTGGTAAGCCTGAGAGGCCTTCCAGCTTCGCAAATCACAGTCACAAGCAATTTCTGACATTTTACAGGCAAATTTAGAAAGTCAGAGTCAAATGTATGAAATGCGACGTCTTCAGCCTATTTAAAATTATTAATCTAATGGTGATGGTAATGATGGCATACCAGTTGAGATATTGACTCTCCGACCCAACAAAAGAGATAAAAGAACCAATACTGCACCAGGGCGAGGCCAATAAATTTGTATTTTATACTTGAGCTATCCTGAAAAATGAAATCAAAAACAGTAATTTATAATTGGCAATTTACGATACCATCACTACGATAATACCAGTGCAAACACAAACAACAAAGCCTGCCAGCATGTTGACAGAATAGGAAATTTTCATTATGGATTCGGTAGTCTTAAAATACCTAGAAAAAATATCATTTTACACTGATTATCTATAAAAGAAGGTTTGATAGAGAAAGGGGAGTAGTGTAGGCGGTAGTTGTAGAGGGGATCAGCGAATTGTGCACCATTCAAGGGCCTTAGGATCTTAGTGTTGGTTTGGGTGAGGAAGGTGGAAGGGTTGTTGAAGAGGGTAGGGAGGTAATGGATGGTAAAGTGGTGGAACATTGAAGGTGACTGAGGAGAGGGGGGAGGGTCAAGGAGGTGATCGAAACCTCGTTTGTGGTGAGGTCTGTAGGGCCACGAATTTTTTGGAAAGAAAAACCACATTTTCTGTAGGTTTCGAATAGAATTTTTAGGGCGGAATTGTAGGAAAAAGATTGAAATCGTTATCGTCAACAAAACAAGTTTTGATTTCTTTACCTCAGTATTTGATTGTGATGTCTAACGCATTGTCCGATACAATAAAAGCCAATTTTCTCTCTCAATTTTAAGTCGTTTCTGTCAAAATCTTGGCTCCTTTCGCACTTTTTCAGTTTTTCTTCGACCCTCTGACTTACGTTTTTAAGAGCAAAATGTAAAATCAAAAACTCAGCTTTTAATCGATAGTAAACTGTGAGGGTGAATGAAAAGTTGACAATGATGGTCGTCGCTACGTGGACAAGGACGGTCAATTCCCAAAGGAAGATCACCAAATATCCAGGCCAGTTGTCTGTCACAGAAGTAAATGCGAAGGGAAATTCCAAAAATATCGTATTCCTCATAATAGAGTCGATATAAGAGGAAAACGTGTTGTTCACTATGATATAAAGCGAACCATAAACCGCAATCCAATATATATATTTATGAACTTTATTTCGTATGTTTTCATAAATTTTGTCCTGCTCTTCTCTCACCAAGTCACTATTGTAATCAAAACTCCAAGGAACTTCTATAAACAAAAGTTGTAAAGTTTGCTTTCTCTTCGATTTCAACTCACCTTTGATCAAAAAATCGACTTCATCTTGACGTAAATTGTAGGAGGTGAACATGAACGTACCGGTCGAGATCCATGTGACTTGATGCGTCAGAAAAATGGTTAAGCTCAGATCGTAGCTGAAATAATAGAAACCGATCGCCATGAGAAAAATCGAGATATACATAGCGACGAAGCAACCCCAAACGTAGTAGACGCGCCAAAATTTCGAATCTTCCTTGCCCCCGATGTAAAATAAAAAGATTTTATATAAAATGAACATTTTTGAAAAATAAGAGTCTTCATCGTCGATCATTTTCCTTCTCTCCATGGTAACTTCCAATACTAAAATTTATGATTTTAAACAGAAGTGAACTCGACAGTTCTATATAGCTTTCTGTTTCATTTTCCAAAGTCCAATCAAAAGGATCGATAATAATTTACCTAACTCAATTTAGCTGATATTATTTTTTTTATTAAATATTTAAGGTAAATAAAAAATTGGAAAATTACACTAATTTTTTAGGACATTTTGTTTGAACAAAAAGGGAAATATGGGTTATTTATTTTAATTATTAACGAAGGGAACTTGCTATCTGGCATTTTGGCTGGCACCATAAAAAATTCTTTTTATATTTTATAATAAAACCTCATCGGTACAAACGAGGGAGAGGGAGAAGAGGTGCTAGGGGGATAAGACAGTGAAGGGGTTAGACGCGTGAAGGGTAGTAGTGGGGTAGTAGGGGTAATACAGGGAAAGGGGATGGGGCTAATGGTTGTGATAGTCGGGGGAGGGGTATCACAGAGAAAGGGAAATCATGGGGGTTGCCGTGAGGAGTAGTCGTGGGAGGGGGTAGTAGGAGGGGTCAAAGGGTAGTAGTGAAAGGGAGGTATGATTAGAAAGGGTATTCGTGGGTGGGTAGTCGTGTGAAGAGGTGATAGTGGAAGGGGGTACTATAGTGAAAGAGTAATCGTAAGGATGGTCGACAGAAGAGGTAGAAGTGGAGGGAGGTATTATGGGGAAAGGTTAATCGTGGAAGGGGGTAAGGGTAATGGTTGGGATAGACGTGGGAGGGAATGACAGTGAAAAGGTAGTCATGGGGTTAGTAGTGTAGGGCCTATGACAGAGAATGGGTAATCATTGGAAATAGGCGAGGGAAGGCTAAATTGTTGATGTAGTCGTAAGAAGGGGTGGTGTGGGTGTTGCTAGTGGGGTAGTAGTGGAAGGTGGTGTTACAAGGAAAGGGTAATCGTGGGGTAGTTGACATAAGGGTTAGTAGTGAAGGGGGTATTACAGGGCAAGGTTAATCGTGGAAAGGGGTAAGGGTAATGGTTGGGATAGTCATGGTAGGGAAGGATATGACAGTGAAAAGGTAATCGTGGGGGTAGTCGAAAGAAAGAGTAGGCGTGGGAAAGACGTTATTAGTGGGGTATGTACTACTGGAAGGGAAGTATAAAAGGGAAAGGGTAATCATTGGAGGGGGGTGGTCGTGCTATGGGTTAGTAGTGGAAGGGGGCAATGATAGATAGAACTAGTGGTGGGTAAGGGGAGACGTGGCCTATTAGGAGCAATGTTGGAGGTACTCTTGGTGAAGGGTAGTAGTGGAGGGGAGTACGACAGGAGTGTAAGAGGCTGGAGGGCAGTGATTTTGTTATTATGGTGGATGAGCCATGGTAAGGGGTAAGGGTGGGCAGGTACATTTTGGAAGAAAGTAGAGTGATATGGGAAGCTACAAGGATGTTTTTTTCGTGCGCTACCAGTACTTCCACTCTGGTCGACATACTATTCAACAAATTTATAAAAAGCTTTTGCGAACATCAACTCGTTGATTCGATTTTAGAAAGTGAAAAATTAAATTATTAGTTCATAAAGTTATGAAAATTTCCCCTTAAATAACTTTATTATGAAAAATGTAGATTAAAAACGAAATTAGTTGATCCAGTTTAAAGTTGCTTCAATTTTCTTCACTATTTCATTTTCGGAAAATGAAATTTTCTTTCTTTTCATAGGTAAAACTTTCAGGTCTTTTTTAAATAATTGATTGAAAATTAGGACCAAACTTGTATTTTTCGTGGGGGGTTCATTTGGTAAGCAAACATGGAAAACGTACAATCTGCAGGCGAAAATTTTTTAGTTTCTCTTGAGTCATGGAGAAGGTGAGTGCGTTCCCTACTGGGAAAAGCACTTATTACTCAAGAACCCTAAAAAATTTCGGTATTTTCCTTTCGAACTTCGAAAATAACTCGAAGATGACATCCGCCTACTTTACGATCGCCAAAATCATTCATATTTTCTCACTTTTGGTCATCTTCGCATCCGTCTTTTTCGTATTAGGCGATCCTGACTCCCTCATCGTCTTGGCTCATCATTTTATGATTTTCTTCGCGGGAACGATGGTCTTCAGCGTTATGGACAAGGAAAAAAAATCTTTTAAATATCTGGTGGAAGGTTATAACAATTTTATTTTATAGAAAGTCGTGAATTAAGATGACTTCTTTGAAAAAAAATTTCAAGTCGATAGAGCCCTCAAGGAGTTGGCTAAGAAGGAATTTCTTGTGGAGACATCCTCTAAATTGTTTTTGTTTTCAGATGCGGCATGGAGTTACAATTACAAAAGTGAAATCGTCCGTCGATTCCAAAAAGAGACGTACAACAACGTGATGGTGAAATACAATATAGATAAATACATTTTCTATACTGCCTGGTACATTTCGCCTTACGTATTCGTGAACAACAACATCTTTTCGATCATCTTCTGGATGAATTCGAATAATGGAGCTTTCGTCACTTTTCCTTTTCCATTTCCATCGGTGACGTCATCTTGGGGAGGATACCTCGTCGTCCTCTTTTGGGAAAACCTCATCCACATTCATCTCGTCTACCCACTCATCTGCGCCCTCTGCTTCATTGCGATCGCCTACCTTCATATAAACTCGGAATTCAAAATATTAAAGTTCGCTTTGGAAAATATCAACGAAAGAGTTGAAGAAAAATTAAAGGTTTCCAAAAATAGAGAAAAGGTATCCATGGAATGTGTCAAACAATGCGTTGAACATCATTGCGAAATTATCAAGTAATGGTGTCCTCTGAAGACCCACTTTATAAGTATCATTTCTAGATATTTCAATGCCCTCGATAAAATAATGAAACCTTTATTCGCTATGATGACCGTTGTCGCTGGAGCCATTTTCATTTGCACAGGAATCATCACCATTGCTGTAACTCTTTTATCAAATAAAGAATTTTAATAATTTTAATTTTTAGAAAAACAACAGCATTCGCTTCAAACTTATCAGCGTCTCAGTCTTACAATTCTCGTATATCTATTTGTGCTGCATGATAGGACAATCGATCGCAAATCTTGTAAAAAATTAGATTAAAAATAAACTTATGTTCTTTGATATTTGTAGAGCGAAGAGGTTATGTTTTCGGTGTACTGCTCAAATTTCATCCAGCTTCCGGTTTCTTCTCAGAAAGCGTTGAGGAACATCATGATACGCTCTTCGAAACCTCTCGAATTCAAGAACTCGATGGGTCAAATCGTGAACGCCTCTTTTTTCATGGAAGTACGCAATAATGAAACATTTTGACTTTTAATGACGGTTTTTTTTAAGCTTATCAAAGGCTCCTACTCGTACATCAGTATGCTGAACCAAATGCAAGATTGAGTTCACGAGATTATTAGAGCGACTTAGCACTAGTTTTCAAAAAGGATGTAGGCACAAAATATCAAAAATAAATATGATTTTCATTAGTTTTGTCTGGCTCAATGAACCCAACCTTATCCTTGGACCTGTATATCTGTATAAGGACCTGTATATCTGTATAAGGACCTGTATATCTGTATAAGGACCTGTATATCTATATAAGGACCTGTATATCTGTATAAGGACCTGTATATATGTATAAGGACCTGTATACCTGTATAAGGACTTGAATATCTGTATAAGGTCCTGTATAAGGACCTCTCCATCTGTATAAGGACCTTTATATCTGTATAACCTGTATAAGGACCTGTTACCTGTATAACCTGTATAAGCTATAAGGACCAGTATATCTGTATTCTGTATAAATTTGAAGTTGGAGTGACTCTTGAAATTTGTTGTTTGGATTCGGACATAAAATTGAATGTTGATTTTGGGCTTCTTAGAACCTTTGAACATCATAAATAAACATGAATTGGAAAGTCCTATATTTTCGTGATCCCCAGAGCGTCCTAATCACGAATATGTAGGTCTCTAAGCCCGAAGTAGTCGCACCGACCGTAATAGCTTCATTTCCTTTGGAAATCAGCTAAAATAAAATCCATAGCAAAGTTTATAAAGTGAAATACGAATAATTCATTCGCTCTAATCACGACAGTTGCAGTCCACAATCAAGTTGCATCTGAATTTTTAAAAAATTCTCGCGACTTCAGGCCATTCGCGAGAAGTGATGGAGAAAAAGCGGATGTACGAGGAAAGCGGCAATTTCGCCAAACTCACTTTTCTGTTCCAATGGTTCATTTCGAACTACAACGAAGATAGGGTCAAGTTTTACTATTATTTGATCTCGAACATACTTCATTTCGGCTCCATCATCTTCATATTCGTTTGCGTCTTTTTCGCATTGGACGATCTCGATTCCGTCATATTGCTCGTCCACCATTTTATGGTTTACGGCGCCGGGACTATCCTTTTCATGTATTTCGACCTTCAGAAAAAGAACTTCAAAATTCTAATAAATGGTTTGTCGCATTGATTTCATTTTGCTTCAATTTGTTTTCAGATATTCCATGGAGTTATGATTACGGAAGTGAAATTGTGGCAGATTTTCAAGACAGAATATACAAAAGAATATTCACTGAGGTGTACAAGTGGTTGTACTACGTTGCCATGTATTTGCCAATTTATATCATCATCAACTTTAACTTCTGTTCTATTTTGGATTCCGTATTTTTTGACCGTGGATTGTATTTGACGTGGCCGTTTCCCTTCCCGAAAGTTACATCGAACTGGTTTGGATATTTGTCGGTCCTTACTTGGGAAAACTTGATGCTTTATCAATTTGCTTATGCGGTCTTTTGTGCGCTTTCATTTCTTCATGTTCTGTATTTTTACATGCATGCCGAATTAAAGATCCTTCATTTCTCTCTACAACATATAAGAGAGAGGATCGATGAAAAAATGATTGGGACTGATCAGAGCGAAGAGACTAGGGCGAGGGTATCCGAGGAATGCATCCAGCATTGCGTTAGACATCATATTGAAATCATTAGGTAAGATTCGCAATCAAATATATCAATGATCGCAGATGAAGTATCTCTGTTGTTTGAACTTAGAGTTCACTGATGAGGTACCTCTGAACATAGAGATCACAGACGTGGTATTTCTGTAGCTAACACTTATTTCGTTCTAGGAGTTACGATATAATGAAAGTAACATTACGGCCAATTTTCACGTTAATGACTGTAGTAGCAGCAGTAGTTTTCGTATGTACCGGAATTATTTCGATGGTGGTAAAGAAATCGCATGTATTTTTTATCATATATTACATCATTTTTCCAGAAAAGCCCCGGAATCCAAGCCAAATTGATTGGCATATCTATAGTACAGTACTGTTACATTTTCATGTTCTGTCGAATAGGCGATAATGTATCAAACATGGTATGTACATTCACTTAAAAAGGAATGAAGATTTTCTTTCGTTTAGGGTTATGACGTCAAGTTTTTCGCGTATAGCAGCGATTTACTGAGCTTGCCGATACCTTGCCAGAAATATTTGATCATCATGATTGCACGAGCTTCTAGGCCCCTTAGCTTCGAGACGCTTTTGGGAGATAAAGTCAACAAATCTTATTTCATGGAGGTATCCAAGGACCTTTATCCTTTTTATTCATTCATATTCTTATCTTATTTTTTCAGCTAGTGAAAGGCTCCTACACTTACATAAACATGCTCCACACCATGAGCGACTAATTATACTAAAAATAGCAATAAAATTAGTAATATTTGCACATTAAATTTGTATTTTATTCATTTTATGACCATAAAAAACGAATTGTTTACTTTTCTGGGACTTGCTGATTGGTTTAGAGGACGAACGTGGTTATTACAATCAACATCGAACCCTACAATCGCCCCCTTTTAAATATTTATTTATCGAAATGGACAAATTGGAAAATCGTATGAAATGTCAAGAACTTGATGAAATTTTTATTTTTGTCTAGAAGTTTCTGCGGAGGTGGATGCTCAAAATAACTTAGGTTTTATCAATTTTTAAGGGATAGAGTGACTTGTACAAAAAATTTTGAATTTTTCTTCGAAAGAGGAATCGATTTTTATCGTAAAGAATTAGTTGGACGTCGGAAAATTCAATTTATTTTACGAGTCGGGTTTGATCTACGTACAAAGTGTCGCGGGCGAAAGGGGTAAAAGGACGAATATTCTGAATACATCTTCTTTATTATTGAGAAGGATCCGCTCCCCTATTCCCAGCACGGAATCTCTCTATTGAAGTCTGTATTTCAATATTGCTTCTCTATTTCATTCCAGGGCCTCGAGAAACTCCTCAACTCATCTTCGTTTGCATACGAAGACGGGAAAAGGGCCCGAATAATTGAAAGGGAGAAAATATAATAATTTGTAAAAGTGGAAATCGCGGCCGGAATAAGTTTAGAAAAGCAGTGACACGCTTAGGATCGAACAGATTAGCAAAATGGAAACGTAGGCTTCAAGACGTCAGTTAAAAGGAAAGAGTAGTCACGGAAAAGCATTAGATACAATGTAATTCTTGGAGTGAAATGCGATTGTGATCGCGAAAAGGAAAACCTTAACCCCCAGGGTAATCCAACTGTAGTGACGATAGAAAAAAAATCACACCCAGCAGGTTAGCTGAGAAACCGCAACAGAGATATGTACTAAATAATGTAATGGCAACAATTTAGTACAGTAAAGGGGGGGAAATTTGGGGTTAGTTGGGAGGAGATGGTAAGGGGGTAGCTTGGGAAGGGGGAGTATGTAAAGGGAGGACAAAATGAGAACGTTCAAGGGGCATTTAGTGAGCAGTTGGTTGGTAAAAGAGACCACATGGCATTATGGGTGATTTTACGCGTTTTCAAAGATTTTTACGCAACATGCATTGTTCTTTTTGCGCATTTCTGGGACGACAGCAATCCAAAGAGACAATAAAGCCATATTTTGAACTATTTTTAACAAGAAAAGATCAATTTCAGCATAATTTTGAACCTTTTTTTGGTAAGAAAGACCCTATTTAGCCAGACTTTGACCCATTTCAGCCTAATTTTGAACCTTTTTTCTATTGAAAAAAAAAATACCCTTTTTAGCCAATTTTTACATTTTGACAAGGAAAGACACTTTGTAGACAGATTTTGACCTTTTCCGAGAAGAAAGGACCCTTTTCAGCCTCATTTTGATCCTTTGATAAGAAAAGACCCTTTTTGACAAGGAAAGAAACTTTTCTGACAGAGTTTGTCCCTATTTGACAATAAAAGACCCATTTCAGCCCGATTTTGAACCTTTTTTTTGGTAAGATAGACCTTATTTTGCCAGATTTTGACCTTTTTTGACTAGGAAAGACACATTTTAGACAGATTTTGACCCATTTCAGCCTAATTTTGAACCTTTTTTCGATTGAAAAAAAAAAACCATTTTAGCCTGTTTTTTACATTTTGACAAGGAAAGACACTTTAAGACAGATTTTGACCCTTTCCGAGAAGAAAAGACCCTTTTTGGCCTCATTTTTATCCTTTTTTGATAAGAAAAGACTCTTTTTAACAAGGAAGGACACATGTTAGACAGATTTTGACTCATTTCAGGCTAATTTTTAACCTTTTTTCTATTGAAAAAGACCCTTTTTAGCCTTACATTTTGACAAGGAAAGACACTTTTTAGACAGATTTTGACCCTTTCCGAGAAGAAAAGACCCTTTTCAGCCTCATTTTAATCCTTTTTTGATAAGAAAAGACCTATTTTGACAAGTGAAGAAACTTTTCTGACAGAGTTTGACCCTATTTGACAATAAAAGACCCATTTCAGCCCGATTTTGAACCTTTTTGGAAAGGAACAACCTATTTATCCAGGTTTTGCCCCTTTTTGACAAGGAAAGGGCACATTTAAGGCAGATTTTGACCCTTTTCAGCCTGATTTTGAACCTTTTTCTATAAGAAAAGACCCTTATTTTGACCCTTCCAGAGAAGAGAGATCCTCTTCAGCCAGATTATGACCCTTTTGGACAAAGAAAGACACTTTTCAAACAGAGTTAGACCTTATTTTGACAAGAAAAAACCCTTTTCAGCCTGATTTTGAACCTTCTGCGATAGGAAAAGACCCTTTTCAGCCGTTTTAGTACCCCAAGGAAAGATACTTTTAGACAGATTTTTTGAAGAAATAACAAAAAGACTAATTTCAGCGTTCGCACGTGTAATTTGAAGCTTTTAAAAAAAGGCTCTTTAGTAGATAGCGCTGCTCAATTTGCTGAACCACTAACCTTACTTCTTAATAACCTTCAAACCAAAACTTTGCTTATCCTTTTTATTTTATTTTTTTTATTCATTGTTAATCATATTTTCCAATGGCGAACGTAGTATTGAAAGTGAGATCGAAATCGGGGCAGAATCTCGTCGTCGACCATTTAAAGTCCTCGAGCACTCTGTTCGAATTAAAAGAGTTTATAGCGCCGAAAGTGAGTATAGCGATCAATCGAATAGTTTTACTCTCCGGTTATCCGTTAAGGGCATTGGACGTCGCCGGTGACGACACGACGCTGGAAGTCGCAGGAATCAAATCCGGCGACGTTCTCGGTGTCGATGAATCTGCGACGCCGATCGAGAAACCCGTCGAAAAAGCCGCAGAAGCTCCCAAAAGTCATGTCCTCGATAACGATCAAAAAGGGGGCGTCTTGCTTAGAAAGATCGTCCCTGCTGACAATTCTTGCCTGTTTACAAGCCTCGGCTTTGTCTTAGGAGGTAAGTATCAGCATCAAGATAACAACATCGCTGATTGTTTTTCAGGAAAAGTTGACACCACGTGCGGGACACACATGAGGCAAATAATCGCTGAAGTCATTTCTTCAAACGAGGATGAATATTCTGAAGCAATTTTAGGCCGTTCGAACAAAGAATACTGCAAATGGATCCTCAAGCCGGAGTCTTGGGGTGGAGCAATCGAGCTCGCCGTCTTATCAAATTTCTACGGAGTCGAAATCGCTGTCGTTGACACGATGAATGCCATCGTCAATCATTTCGGCGAAGACAAAAACTTCGATCATAGAGTCTTCCTTATTTTTGATGGAATCCACTACGACCCGCTCTATAAGGAGTTTTATTCGCCGGTCGATTCAAACATTCAGACGATGTTTCCGAGAAGCGATGTTGAAGTTCTTTCCGAAGCAAACGAATTGGCACATGAGGCGAAATCAAGTCGTCAATATACGGACGTTGATCGTTTCACTCTTATCTGCTTAGTCTGTCGTGTCAAACTGACCGGTCAGACGGAAGCGCAGGCTCACGCCAAATCAACCGGACACGCCAATTTTGGCGAGACAACCAGTTAACGTTTACCTAATCACATTTTACATTAATTATAAACATTGTTTTTTTAATGGGATCTAGTGTTCAATATTTAAGATAATAACTTTTCAAAAATTTTATATAAAAAAAAAATTATTTGAAGGGTTAGGGGGGAAAAAAGAGGAAAGTGGCCAAAAAGTGATTTTGAGACAAATTAAAAACTTAGATTTCTATTAATATATCCTTTGGTATCGTAATAAATTGGGAAAATAAATCAGGAAAAGTTAAATAAGATTCGAAAATTGGCTCCCGGACGGGAATCGAACCCGCGTCTTCGAATTGGTACTCCATGTTATCCATTCATTATCAGTTCTCGGTGGTGTAATGGATAGCACGTTGGAGTACCAATTCGAAGACGCGGGTTCGATTCCCGTCCGGGAGCCAATTTTTGAATCTTATTTAACTTTTCCTGATTTATTTTCCCAATTTATTACGATTGTAATCCTGAGGTGCGGTCACCTCGATAACGAATAATTAGATTGATATCCTTTGGTAATGCATAACATTCATCCTTTCATGCACATTTTGGACGGTTCTCATCTTTTTTCCTCTTTGTTGTTCTACCAGATAATAGTACTCCTTCATAGCCCCTAGATGGTGCTTATATCTCAAAATTGAAGAAAAAGTGACTTTCATCGTTTTTCCCCCTGGCCCTTCATTTGAAAGATCATTTCCCTTACCTACATTAAAAATCTAAAATTAGAAAAAAGCCTCTAAGCCAAATGCCTCTGTGAGGCCGACCTCAATAGCCTGCTCTTCTCCGGAAATCGCTAAAATCTTAACCTATTTTCTTTTTTCCTATAAATTCCTAAGTCTTTTACTGAAATTTTTGAATAGTTATCTAATTATTTAATTTTTTTATTTTACCATTTAAGGCTCAACTTATAATTTAAAAAAAAACTTAAAATTTTTTTTATTTTTGTAATGAAATCTTATAAAAAAAATTATTATGAATTAATGAGAAAAATGTATTTTTCCTCTACTGCTTAACTCTCATGAGGTTTCAATTTCCTGCAGGTTTAATCAGGAAATATTCAATTTTATCTGAATTAAATTTTAGGTTGGCAAAATTAACTATTAAGTATAAACAAATTCAATTTTAAACATAGGGTACTTCACATTAAGTGCTAGAAGGTTTATAACCTCTAATGGTTTCCTAACCTCCTCTAGGCCATAACAAGTGTGTCTCAATATTCTAGTCTAAAATTAAATTTATTAATATACTTTTAAAAAATTTCCTTCAAATGAACCCCTGATACTCAAAAAATTCATATATTTCTTTGTTATTTTGATATTTTTGCACTTTGTAATAAATGTAGCTTTTTGTTGTAAATGTTTATATTAAAACGTGGGTTTGACTGTTCATTTTCTTTCCTGTTTTACTGAAAAATTGGAAATTTAAACTAAAAACCAGATGAGTATTTGTTTATTTAGGTAAAATTATGAGTGAAAATGATAGTGAACAAGAAGATGAGGAACAAGAAGGCGAGGATTTTCAGACTGAAGTCGGTTTTGCTGACTTGCCACCTTTTATTATAGAGATGATTTTGAAATTTTTACCTCTCAAATCTTTAATAAATGTCTCGCTTTTAAACTCGCAATTTAAGACTTATGTCTGTTCTTCACTTCGGGACACGTTTTTTGACCTCGATTCGAAAATTATGGTCGAAATGGAAAGCGTGGGGGAAAAACTAAAAAGGATACCGACAGACGAAGACACCGTTTTGTTGCGGCTCCCTTATTTTCGGTCGTATTTTATCCTTGAGATGCTTAAATCGGAGATGAGTATATTTAAAGCTGTCGATAAAAAAGAGCTCTATGGAAAAAGCGAAAGCATTCTAAGTATGGTCCAACTTCTCCATCTCTACGAAGGACTTTACATCAAAGTAAGCATTCATTTCAAAAATCTCATTTTATGTTATTTTCCAGGCCAAATACACAGCAGTGGTTCCTTGGAATTTGAACGATGGATACTCCATGTCGTTGGCAAAATTAACCAGAAGATATTTGGAAAGGACAACCCAGGATGAAGCAGATGACGAATATTTTGGTTCCAGAATATTCGAAATTTTAGACGCCTCTGTAAACAAGTTCTTTAAAATCAATATGAGATTCATCCCATATTTAAATACGTGCTCGATCGATGCCACTTATAAAATATCGCAGCTGCAAGTAATTTGGAATTAAAAGCACCCTTTATAATTTCCTAGTTTATGAATCCACCTCCGAAACTTAAAGATGGAAATAATATGGTTCCTAGTTCAGAAGATAAGAAAAACATAATATCTTTTTTGATAAACCTAGTGAGGACAAATAATAGAATTACACTCAGAGATGAGCAATATTTTCGTGAGCTTGAAGGCACCAGAGGGTAGTTTTTATTAATTTTAAAGTTGTTTAATTGCTTTTAAGGACGCAAGCGCATGAATTTTTGTATGGGGCAGCTTATGTTGAGGTGCCAAGGAGTCGCCATTTGTCGTGCAATGTGAGGCCGTACAACTCGATTCCCGATGCGAAAAGGAAAATTTCATTTCAAAATGGCCTTTATGAAATTGAAGAGGAGTTAAAAAACATCAGAATTTATCGAGAAGGACAAAACAATCATGGTGGGGTCAGTATTGCTTGTTAAGGGAATAGTCAACAGATAAGTTTTACCTTTGAGTTTACAATACTATACTGTATTGTAAACTCAAAGGTTTTGCTGAATAGAATAAAAAAGGTAAGTCTGGTTGATATGCAGTAGGAGTGATTGGGAGTAATTGGGGTAATAAGAGGGAAAAGGGAGGGTAATTGGGGTAATAAGAGGGAAAAGAGAGGGTAATTGGGGTAATAAGAGGGAAAAGAGAGGGTAATAAGAGGGAAAAGAAAGGGTAATTGGGGTAATAAGAGGGGAAAGAGACGGTGATTGGGGTAATAGACGGAAAAGAGAGGGTAATTGGGGTAATAAGACGGAAAAGAGAGGGTAATTGGGGTAATAAGAGGGAAAAGAGAGGGTAAATGGGGTAATAAGACAGAAAAGAGAGGGTAATTGGGGTAATAAGACGGAAAAGAGAGGGTAATTGGGGTAATAAGAGAGAAAAGAGAGGGTAATTGGGGTAATAAGAGAGAAAAGAGAGGGTAATTGGGGTAATAAGAGGGAAAAGAGAGGGTAATTGGGGTAATAAGAGGGGAAAGAGACGGTGATTGGGGTAATAAGACGGAAAAGAGAGGGTAATTGGGGTAATAAGACGGAAAAGAGAGGGTAATAAGAGGGAAAAGAAAGGGTAATTGGGGTAATAAGAGGGGAAAGAGACGGTGATTGGGGTAATAAGACGGAAAAGAGAGGGTAATTGGGGTAATAAGAGGGAAAAGAGAGGGTAATTGGAGTAATAAGACGGAAAAGAGAGGGTAATTGGGGTAATAAGACGGAAAAGAGAGGGTAATAAGAGGGAAAAGAAAGGGTAATTGGGGTAATAAGAGGGGAAAGAGACGGTGATTGGGGTAATAAGACGGAAAAGAGAGGGTAATTGGGGTAATAAGAGGAAAAAGAGAGGGTAAATGGGGAAACAAAAGGGAAAGAGAAAGGTAATTGGGGTAATAAGAGGGGAGAAAGAGGGTAATAAGAGGGGAGAAAGAGGGTAATTGGGGTATAAGACGGAAAAGAGAGGGTAATTGGGGTAATAAGACGGAAAAGAGAGGGTAATTGGGGTAATAAGACGGAAAAGAGAGGGTAATTGGGGTAATAAGACGGAAAAGAGAGGGTAATTGGGGTAATAAGACGGAAGAGAGAGGGTAATTGGGGTAATAAGACGGAAAAGAGAGGGTAATTGGGGTAATAAGGCGGAAAAGAGAGGGTAATTGGGGTAATAAGTGGGAAGAGAGAGGGTAGTTGGGGTAATAAGTGGAAGAGAGAAGGTAATTGGGGTAACAAGTAGGTGGAGTTAAGGGAGATGGGTAATAAGTGGACAAGAGAATGTAGTTGGGGATAATATATGGGAACAGAGGGGTACTTGATAGATGCGCTAATTATGGAGAGGGGTGGTCGGGGTAATTGAGTGAGAAGATGGTAGCCAAGGAGGGAGTTATGGAGAGGGAAAGAGAGAGGGTAATAGAGGTAATAAGGACGAAGAGAGATGCTTAGTAGTTGAGGTAATGGAAGAGTAGACGGTAGTGGGGGTATCGAGAGCGAGATGGCAGTAGAGGTAATTGAGGGGAGTGATGGTAATGGGCAGGGTAATTGAAGGGGAAGTAAATAGTGAAGGTAATTGAGTGGGAATAGGTTATTGGGGGGTAATCCAGGGGGAAAGAGTAGTGAAAGGTATACTGTTGGTGGGAGGGGGTCATAGTGGTAGTCATAGGGAAATCCAGTGACCCAGGGTGTTGTCAGGTAGACAGGAATAGAACGAATGGTTACCTATTAACAGTCTCCACTCTCCTACCAAAAATCAAGAACTATTTTATTTCATGTACAACTTAGAGCAGTAAGTTTCTTATTTAAGACGTTTAAATGCAAAATAACGATGACGTGTTCAATGGAATCGTGTCCACAACTAGTATCCGAAAGTTGGAGACGCTTTAAAAACGAATTATTCGACGGCTCCCTTTCCTCGGAGCCGCTCTGGATCTCATTGACCCACCATCTACGCCACGAATGCGTCCAATCCATGAACCTCCTCGGCACCATCAAATCAAGTAAACAGCAAGAAAATTTCAAACCAAAACTTAACAAAAATGTCCACAGCGACCCAGTTAAACTGTTCCATCGACATCACCAGCAGCTTGTTCCAATCGCAATCGAGGGACATCTCGCTCAGATTCAAAGAACCATAAAAAAACACAAAATTTAAAAAAAAACTTGATATTTTATTGTGCTTAGACTCAAAATAAAGAGTGCGAAACAAATTGAGCATCGAGTATAAGCTTAAACAAAATGACTAGCTCAAGGCAGAGTCCGATACAAGGAACATACAAAATAAACGAATAAAAAAGAATAAATAAATGCTTAAAAATAAGTGGCACAAGTGCATAATTACAGACTAGAAAAAACGTAAAAACTCTCCACTATAAAAATCTAACAATTTTATCACATTTTTCATAACGATAAATTAAATCCCCAGGATAATCAACATTTTAGGCCTTCAGGGCAACATTTTTTTAAATATCCTGGAAATTAACAAAATGGAGAATCATCAGTCTCAACAGAGATTGGAACTTAATAAAAAATTAAAAACATTAATTTAGGAAGGTTAAAAACCTTATATTCAAATATAAGGTTTCTATCAATACACAATGGTTTATTACTTAAGGACCTAAGAACTTAACTATTCCTAAATATATAGAAACTGAAAGAAAAACCTGCTCAGATTTCAAGGCGGTAAATAACAAAGGCCAGTCAGGTTTCACTTTCCAAGTTCCTGCCTTATTGTCTACGTCTTTTTTTGTACCCTAATTTTAAATATGGTTTGTAATCAAGTCTTGATTGTGACTAGCGCCTAAATATGGAGAAGCGTCTTCGCCATATTCTATCGCTACGGTTACTTATAATACTAGTCTTCTTTGATTGGAGTATTTTTAACACTCGTGCTGAAAAAGCTGCGACCCTTTAACTGCATAGCCAAGGAGAGAGTATACTTGATCCTAAAATATTATCAAGTCAGATCTTGTAAGTTCCATGCAGAAGGATAATGAATGAACTGACTGGATACAGGATTGCCAACCGTCTCAAAATAATTCGTTACAAACCAAAATTACCATAAAAAGCATTTAAATATAAAAATTAAGTAAAAGCACTGAATTTCTATCAAAAAACTCAAAATCTAGTTAAGCCAACAAAATTCGCTTATAAGTTTGAACGGCCAATATCAAAGAAATCAGTCAAAAATGGTGGAAATTACGAGCATTTGAACGTTCAGTCATGAAATCGCGCTAAAAAAATTGATTTATCTTTAAAAGCGTCAAAATTGGCTTTATAAGCCATCTCCTATGACTTGTTGGAAACCCCAAATTGGATAGGATGAGGTCGGAATGAAAATAGAACAGCTAGGTGATATAGAATAGTCTTTACCTGTTAAAAAGTTCTTTGCAGACAGGCGTAGTGAACTTATTAAATAGACACAAAGCGGTGACGGCAGCGAATAAAATATTATAAGCGAAAACAATATTGAAATTCCCAAGCCATTCGATTTTACCATAATGGCCCAAGAGGTCAAAATTTGTTATACCTAAAATAAAATTTTAAAAAAAATTAAATTTTTTTTTTTTTACTTACCTAATATTCTTGCTAAAAGTGGAAGAGCGGAGCTTAAAATTAACAAAAGGGCGCAGTTGGCGATTAGGAGGGAAAGCGGCGTTTTCGCTTTTCGGGGGCGGAGCCATTTTAAAAACGGTAACGAATATAAGCCGACACAGGAAGTGACTGCCAGATAAAATATGACGACCACTTCAATTACGGCGCCGATTAACCCCAATTTTGAAAGCGACGTTATCCCTAATGTGAATTGCTAAAAAAAATCAATAAATTATTGTTTTGTGTTAATTATTAGTTACCGCTGTGCTTTTTGGTAATGCTTTGACTCCAATTAATAGCATTAGGGAGTTGACGAGGACTAAAAATATTGTTGTGATTGTCAATAGGAAAAGTAACAACATTGCGATCGGGTAGATCACATTTCTGCGGAATCTTGATGTTTCTTTCTGCGTTTCTGTAGAAAAAAGATAAGTTTAAAAAAGGATATTTTTTTTTACTTAAAATTTCTCTTCTTTCTTTGAGGTATTCGAGTTTTTCTTTGAGTCCGGTCTGAAGAGCTCCATTTTGGAGGGTCAGGAGTGGCGACCGTCCATTTTCGGAAGGTGGAGACATCGGTTCTGGCTTCAGATACGACTTTCCTGTCATTGAGACCAATTCTAGTCTAAAATTATGGAAGAAAATCAGTTTACGGAAGTTTAGAGCTGCCCCTGATGAAAAATTCCAAAAAATTCTTCAAAAAACCATCTACCTCCTCCTTTATTATCGCACTACCCTCCCCTACCATTATTACCTCACCACGACTACCCCTCCATCAAAATGTCCTTTATTACCCCTAACTACAACCCCCAAGATAACTTCCTCCTTTGGTAAACCAAACTACCTATTTGACTCTATAAGAGGTCTATATTATAGAGGCGTCTAGAGCGTTTTTAGGTGATTTTTTCGTTTTTTCTGCAATATCTCGAAAACCGTTAGTCGTAGGCGAAATAATTTTTAGTACAAAATTAAAGATAATTAAATTTGCTATAATTTTGAGCTAATATGATTTTTTCGTAGGACCAAACGTTTCTGAGCTACGAGGTCGCAAAAAAACCGGAGTTTTCTATTTTGACCTTAAAGGACAGAAGACGTCATCTAATCAAAAAGGTGTACTTAATAAAAGTTGTAGAGAATTCAATTACCTTTAAAAACCAACCCTCCCAATCAAACTACCTTACCCTACTACAAATCCTCCTCTCCTCCTCCCTTCCCCTTAATTAACTTAAACAAAAACAAACCTTCTTTTGATCAAATCTTCCTCCATAAGCGTTTTGTAATATTCTTCACTAACATCTTGTAAAAATTGCGGCTTGACCAATGATCGACTAACAATTCCAAAAAGGCTAATAAACCCCAACGGAGTAAAAACTGCAAAAAAAAATTCATAAACATCAAAATTTCAAATTTTAAAATAAAAACTCACTTAAAAGAAGAATGACTCCCAAAAATGATATGCAAGAGTACAAAAACGGCAGGTAATACAAGCTGAAATCTTTATTTAAAAAAATTAAAAATAAATATTGCCATTTTACAAAGAAAACTTACTTTTAAAAGCGAAAAAACTCGTTTCGTTAGTGTCTAACAAAGCAGAAATGACATACGTAAGGCCGAATACTATAAAAGCGATCAAAACCAACACAGTGCAAGTTTCATAAACTCGAGATTTCATACCCTAAAATTATAAGCAAAACTAAATAAGTCTCAAATAAATTATTCAAATATCGGCTTACCCTTCTACATCCGGAAAGGCCTTCAGACTCGGTAAATAAATAAGCGAAAGGGAGAAGTCCAAAAAGGGAAACGTTCGAAAATAAAAACACTAGATTCCAAATACCTAGAAAGGATAAGAAGAATTTGATAAAGATAAGATTTCGCGTGCTAAATGATAAAATAGAATCAAATGGAGATAGTCAATGAAATAATCAATGAAAGGATAATACCTTGGATTAAGGAATGGTTGAGCCATTTCACGTAATAGCTTTTCGGGTAGAGAAGAAGGACTTCATTACTCGCAATCGATGCTGGTAAAAGTAAAGCGGCACAGATCGTCACCGAAAGTGCAAAAACGCATAAATACATACTGAAAAAAAAATTTTTTTTTAGAACGTTAACATTAAAATTAGTAGAACTAATACATTAAATATGAAATGTTTTCATGACTCCTGACCCCCCAAATCATCAACTAAGCCCCTCTCTTAAAAAAAAAAGTTTTAAATTTAATCTTTAAAAGGCTCTTAAAACAGTGATTTTGAAGTTTTTGACGAAAAATTGTCTCTTAAAACGTTTTGAGGTTTTTTAACGACAATTATCTCTTAAAACGTTAAGTTTGAGGTTTTTGCCGAAAAATAATTGTCTCTTCAAACGTTGATTTTGAGGTTTTTGATGAAAGATTGGTCCTCAAATAATGTAAATTTTAAGGTTTTTGACGAAAGAGAGCCTTAAAACGTTGATTTTGAGGTTTTTGACGAAAAATTGTCTCCCAAAACAATGATTTTAAGGTTTTTTAAACGAAAATTATCTCTTAAAACGTTGATTTTGAGGTTTTTGACCAAAAATTGTCTCCCAAAACGTTGATTTTGAGGTTTTTGATGAAATATTGGTCCTCAAATAATGTAAATTTTAAGGTTTTTGACGAAAGAGAGCCTTAAAACGTTGATTTTGAGGTTTATGACGAAAAATTGTCTCCCAAAACGTTGATTTTAAGGTTTTTCAAACGAAAATTATCTCTTAAAACGTTGATTTTGAGGATTTTTGACGGAAAAAAAATGTCTCTTAAAAGTTAATTTTAAAGCTTATGACTTATGAGTTATGATGAAAAAATGCCTCTTAAAACCTCGTATTAGAGATTTTTGAGGAAAAATTTTGCTTTGGTTTTTGACGAAAATTTGGCTCTTAAAACCCTGATTTTGAAGTTTTTGATGAAAAATTTGCTCTAAAATGTTCATTTTGACGATTTTTTTGACGAATAATTGGCTTTATATTAATTTTTTTTTATAGGCCCCCCCCCCTGGATCCGCCCCAGATCCATGCAAGATAAACTCCACAATTATTACGTATTTTCTTTCTAAATACTCTTGCCACTTGGCCAGCTTCAGCCTTGAAAGAACAAAAGGCTTATTACACCGTACAACGACCATAAAATAGATTTTCAAATTTTGTATTTAAAACGCTTTCCCTAAAAGACATCAACAGGCCATATTGAAATAATAAATATTTAAAAACTAACAAAAGTGAATCAAACATTTTAAAATATGCAAAAGGAAGCAGTTTGTATGTATCAGCAGAAACATAAAAAATTGGTAAATGCAAAATTTCTTATCTCCACATACTTTGAAAAGAAATTGAATTTTGCATTCCATGACAGAGAAATTTGATTAAAGAAACGTTTCCTTCAAAGTTCATTGGCCAACGAATTCCTGACCCCCTAGAGCC
Source organism: Orius laevigatus (assembly GCA_018703685.1). Taxonomy (NCBI): domain Eukaryota; kingdom Metazoa; phylum Arthropoda; class Insecta; order Hemiptera; family Anthocoridae; genus Orius; species Orius laevigatus. Next base: position 129,867 of record JAGWEN010000140.1, on the reverse strand, counting down.
CAAATCGCTTTATTTCCTCTATCCCCCTCCGCATTCTGGATCCTTTTTGTGACGTCACGACAACTAATGACGTCATAAATTTAAATAAGAGAGGTGAAAACAAAAATCTTGGCTTCGCTTTCAATAAAATCTAAATTGATTAACGACCCTGAAGCCCCCGCAGCATCCAATGATAAACGAGGATCAAAAATATTATATTTGGCAACCAAAATATATTAAAATATATATAATTACCTGACTTTATATACGGTTGCTTCTTCTTCATCAGTCGAATAATAATCTTCGCGATCTTTGATTCTGAGCATGTCAAGAATGGTGCTCCCAAGAATAAAAAGGACGAGAAATATAAGAAGGAAGATCTGTAAAAATAGTACAATTTTTTGGATTTTTTAATGGATATAACTTACGACATATTCGCGGACTGTGTTGTGGAAAAGACGTTCTCGGATGTCGACATAGTCGTCATCGTCCATCTCTAGGGGCTTAAGTTTCAAGTTCTCAAGTTCCTCAAGTTCTAATTGAAGTTCTTACGTGTAGTCTAGGAAGTCGATTTTGTCCCTTTTTCTTTTGGATCTGTACGGTTTTCGCATTGTTTTTACAATTAAACGCATCGGAAGTCACATCCGAAGGAATTTTTCGTGAAAATTTGAACAGTTTAAGTCACAAAAACACTTTGACAACTGGAATTCTTTCGATTGAACAAAAAGTCGCATTATCGCATAACGGGGAGACAAGTTTACCAACAGTTCTTCTCAGAGGGAAATTTTTTGCTGTTGGTACTACTGGCTTTTGAAATTTCATGTATGGTGTACCAACCTTCAAAAATAAATAGTAGATATAGACAAAAATGTCAAAAATAAATAATTTTTTATTCAAATTCACTTTGCTTTTTAATAATAAACATTAAAAGTAGCAAAAAGAGGTTTTATAACCTTTTAATGTCAAGCGTGATGTATAACCGTAAAGAGGTTTCTGTATTTATAAACTAATAATTTATTTTGTAATTTTGTCTAATTTGCTGAGTAATCTTTTTATTCTTTTTGTTTTGTTCAAAATAAAGGTAAATTTGATTTTATTTGTTTTATTAAATTGAAATCTTGTTTGATTTTTTAGGAGGAATTATGCTTATTTGATGTTTTAAAATGCCAATGCCTGATAATTTGCCTAAGGAAGAGGATAATTACAGTTGTGTGTATGAGACGATATCTGATAGTGGAGATGCGGTCCATCCCCTGTTCAAAAGGTACGAGGAGGAGCAGAAAGACGAGGGGACCTCGACGTGCGAAGATCAGCATTTTAGGTGCAAAGAGTGCGATGAATATTTCCCAAAAGGGAGCGAATCGGTCGCAGAGCATTTTACGAGGACGCACATGCCGGTCGACTCGTGCGTTTATTGCGAGGGGCCTGTATGCGAATATTTTAGGCAAGACGAGCGACTCGTCTATCACAATTGCTCTGACGTCGAGCTCAAAAAAGACGAGCGGGCGGGGAAATCGATTTTTTCTTCAGTGAAAAGTAAACTAAACGGTAACGGCTGTGATGTAAGTTGATATCAACGTGAACCAAATTTTAGAACAAATTGTAAATGTTGATTTTTTTCACATGAAAAACCCGAGTTAAACAAAACTTTTGGAAATTTTTAGAGTGCACTCATTGATTTGAGTTCTATGAATACTGCCCTTTGTTTAATTTTTGGCTATTATTTGTTACTGCCTGGGGCTTTCACAGACTCAAATTTTGTCAGTACTACGTGTTAAATAAGTGTATTTTCACATTTATTCTCAAAACATGTAGAAACTTCATCTTTTGGTTCTCACAGGGTAGGGATATTGAACTTCAGTATGGTGGCACCACTGCATTATGACGTAGGAAGGAGTGCATTTCTTATAGGTTAGGATAAGTTTGGGTTTCGTTCTTTGGCTTATATGTTTACTCCCACAAATATTATATCTTTAGTTTATTTATTCTTTTATTTATGGATCATCTCCACAGTTCACAGGAACTTTTATAAGCCACAACTTAAGTTACCTCAAGTTTGATATTTAGTTTTTCACACATTTCGCACAGTTTAAGATTTTAAGACTGTTGGTAACTCTAGTCTTCCATGTAACTAGTTTCTTGCCTTTTTTTGTTTGTTTTATTTATTCTTATATTCAAGATATTGGCCTAATTAGTTTTAGTCGGGAAATTGCCCTCTTCATCACATTCCTTGATATTATTTATTGTTTATATTTGTTTTGTTTCTAATTATTATTGTACAATAAAGAGTGATTGTTATACAGGCTTGGAATGGAGTTAATGAACCGTAGTACCTACCCGCATCAACGCCTTTGTTCTATTTTCCAAAAGCGTCCTATCCAGTCAAGGACCAGTATTTAAGTTTTGATCGCTCAAAACGGGAAAAAAAAATTTTTTCATTCAAATCTTAGCTATGCAGTTTTCAGTGGCATTTTTTTAAAGGTTTAGATATTTTGTTTTTAGGAAAAGAAATCGCAAAAATGAGTCGTCTGTGCGATAAAAACGCTTTGAGGTTCGCCCTTGAAAGTTTTTCGAGAAAGAGGAGCTCTTGAGCGGTTCTCATCTCCTGACACAAAGCGGCAATGGAGGGACTAGAGCGCGTAATATTTAAAGGGGGGAAAACCGACGACGAATCACAAACTAGAGCGCTCTCACAAAAGAACATCGAAAATAAATTTTGTACAATCCTTTCCTTTTTTTCTTATACAATTAGTTCCTTTCGTATTGTATTTTATATTTTATTTATTTTTATTTGAATTTTTTATGTGCAAAATATACATTATTCGTCGTCGTGTTATTTTAGCATTCGGAGTAAAAATCAATTCCGCGCTTGCGCCCTTTTGTTTCAAGGTTTCGGTCGTATCCCCAAAAGCGGAGATACCTCCAGTAACTTCCCAAGTCGAATCTTAAGCCTAGCCGCCACTTCTTGAAATTTCTAACTTTTTAAGACCACATTTTTAAAAATGTTTGGAGGAATCGGTGGAGGTAAGAATAAAATTAAAAAATTTATCCTTTTAATTTAATTATTCACTAACGTAAATGGGGGGCGTTTTCATTGATTTTACCTTTTGAAAAATTTAACATATTTGATTTTTTTAAATCCAATTTTTATTTTATTAAGCTTATTTTTTCTTTAGAAAGTTTTAACATAGTAAAATTGAATAATAGCGGTTCGATATTTTATAAGTGAGAAATGACAGCTGTCAATTGCACTACTAGAATGGCAAAAAAAAGTTCTTCTTTCTCTATTTTAGCTCGTAGGAATCAATATTGTTTAATTTGTTCAATTTGTACTTTTGGGAGGCGAAAAGTTTTGGAAAATTGGCTTTTCCAAGTCCCTTGAGACAAGTGTCATTGTCTAACGTGCGGCTTGACCCAGAAATTATTGGGCGAAAAGAGGATTTAAAATGTTCGAAAACGATGTTGGTTCCGAGCCAAATTTTTAAGCCAAAATTTTTTTTCGATTTCCTAATTTTGCTGTAACCCTGAGCGTAGTTTTAGTTTGAGGAAAAGTGGACTTTTATTTGATAAAAATAAAGTATATAAATGTATAAATGTTTTATTATGTGAAACGCGTCCAATGTCAAGGTGAAGGTGAAATAGCGACGTTAAAAAATTAAAGGAATTCCGCTTTTAATGACTTAAGAGTCGAGAACAAAAAAGGGTCAGACGAGTTTCGTTCTTTGTGATGAAAAGACGTTAAAAACCATGAATTTGAATCCGATGAATATGGCCATGAATTCAGGTAGAAGGACAAAGCACATGTGAATCCGATGCGCACTTTTCTCATCGCAAGTCGATTTTGTAGTAATTTTAAAGAAAAAACAATAAAAGCCAAGCCAAAGTGTTCTAGTCCCCAAAAATTGATGTCTGAATTCGCTACGGTTGTGCTTCCGATTAACAAAGACAGAAAACAGCAACAATTTTCACTTTTTTTCAGTATTTCGCTTATAACTCAAAAACTACGCATCCTACAGAAAAATGTATTAAGTGCTTTTAAAAAGAGCATTAAATTTAGCGTATAATGAGCTTTCAAAATAAAATATAGGTTCAGCCGTTCAGGAGATATGGATGGTCAAAGTTAACCATTTTTTTTTGTCTATACATGGCTCCCAATATCAAAAATTTTAGCCCTTCAGAGCCACAAAATCGATAATTTTTGGGGCAGTTTGACGACCATCGGTTTTTAACGCTTCATGCATTTTTCATCCCAAGTTTCCACTTGTCAGAGCTTTTCCACTTTTATTTTTTATGTGGGTGGAAAGAAAAGTAAAAAGTTTGTTAATCAAGTATTGATCCTCGGATCTTCTTTTGACGCTTTTATATCCCTTTACAGGTGCCTTCAAAATGAGAAATTAGCGTTTCTAATCTGAGAAGGAAACAAGAAAAAGTTATATTGTTCCTTTTCGTTTAATGTCTCGTAAATTCTTGTAAATGGCTTTTCTCGAGCGGGGGAAATGAACCCGAAGGAAAGCGAACTTGGCAATAATTTAGGATCCAATTCAAAGCGTCCTTCAAGAGGAACATAAGGGTCCGTCGAAAAATCCGGCCAATGTATAATTTAGCATGGTGCATAAGAAACCTTTCCGTAAATAACTTTCAGAATCGATTTTTATAATGTGGGTTAAAAGTTGAATGCTGAATTCATAAATATATAGAAGTCCAATGGTTTCCAAGGATCAATGAAGGATCAAATATCAAAAGGTATCTTCGAATTAAGAAAACATCCATCCTATAAAGTAAACGCTCGTGCCAGGTGTTCGGGGAGAAAATTGGGTTATTCGACTCCCTACGGTGGATATATCACACCCCTCGACGATTTTCCCCCTTTTCTGAGATAGAATAACGGGAAAAAAATGTCCAAGGCCTTCTCAATTGTGGAAGTGTCATCCTCTGTGAAAATCAATTAATGGAAGTACCGCTCGAAACCAATTTTTCAATTAATTTCGTCCAAACGAGTTTTCCATAGGTTCCTTTTAAAAAAATTGTGACGTCACTATTTCGACATGATTTGACATGTCGATGAGTGTTTCATCGGCCTATTGGTAATGGCGTCTTTTTGACAAAGGGTAAAGTAGCATGTGAAACGTCAGGGAAATTAGGTTGCATGCATGAAATGGTTAAAAACATTCTTTTCTTTAAAGGGAGAGAGAAAAACGTTTTTTCATTATCACAGGGAATTAATTTTCCACGAATTGGGACGTATAAAAACTATCGAATATTAAAAGGTTGACCTTATTGCGAGGTATCAAAAAGAAACGAAATAGGGATGCCCTTGAGTCTTTGAGGCGGCAATGTTCCAAGGACGATGATTTCATCTAATTGTTTTTAACCATGTCTAGTCCGCACAACTTATGATTTTTCGTTTTAAGCCTTGAAAGGCGTAGCTAGCAAAGCGGAGGAGATGATCGAAAAGACGAAGACCTCCGTGGGTGAGATGGCGGCGGAGAAGAAAGCGGCCGCCGCCGCCATGCTGGAGGGTCAAGTTAAGAAAACGTCTGAAGCCCTCTGGCAGAGCAAGTCGAACGTCGAAGGCGAAGTCGCCGAAGGAGCGGCCGAAGCCAAAGCGGCCGCCATCGACGGATTCGACGCCGAACTCGCTAACGCCGAGAAAGTTGTCGACAGTGGTATTACTGAGGTATACTTCCTAAAATAGATTTTATAATTAGTCGTAGAGTGTCTTTTGTGTAAATGTGACCCCTTCTTGCTAGTCGATGTTGTTAATTTGTCTATCCTTTTTATCTGCAGAATCACTTGTGGTACTCCAAAATTCGGGTCATATCCTTTGACAGAGTGTCTTATATAAAAGACATAGTGTCTGGATGTATGAAAGTTTGAAAATGACTTGAATTTGGAGGAATCCACCATATTTCGTTGACTATTGTATCTCTGTAACAAAAATGGCTCCAGATTTCATCCTTATGTGCCATGATTGTACCTAGAAATTTTTTAAATTTTATGTGCCTGAAATGAATGAAAGATTAGAAATTAGTTGAAAATCCTTTATTTAAAAAACCACATTGTGTAATCTTGTAGTGTCTTGCTTGAAGTATTTTGTTGTCACTTTAGACCCCTGCACCCAATCCTGCATCAGCATCAGAACCCGGTTTTGACCCTTCCAAATTACTTGCAAGTGGTGGACTCGCAGGCATGGAAGGCGAAGTAGGAAAAGTTGTCGATCAAAAAATCAAAGAGGTATTCCAAAAGCATGAAATCGACATATTTTGTTCCAAATCTAACGCCCTTCTTATAGGTGAGTCAAACGGTGGATTCGAAAATGAAAGAGGCCGACCAGTTTGTGGATCAAAAGCGCGACGAGGCGATCAAAGTAGTTCAAGACGAATCTACAAAAGTCACCAGCTCGGCAACCGAACAGCTCTCATCGGTCCTCGGAAAGGCAAAGGGACTTTTGCCTTGTAAGTAATCAGTCCCCTTTCCGGCGACATATTGCCACCCCCTACACTTTTTATATCCAATTTTCTCCTCCCTTTTCAATCAATAATTTTAATACACGCTTAAGAACGAGAGCCTCTTCTAAATAAGCGTACAAAAACCTTTTGACCTTTAGAAACTTCCAATCTAGCCCTCAACTCAACATTTCGTGGTTTCACTTCTTCATTGTTCATTGAATTAAAAGCCCCTTTTTGTTTCTTCATAAAAAAATAAGGTCCTTACATCTTTAGCCAACAATCAACTCAATCCGAGCCAATTTTGAATTATATTCTGCACATTCTATTGCGATGAACATACGAGGAAGGTTAACCTAACCTAGTATTCATAACCTTGATTGGACATGGGAGAAGAAAGTTGAATATGGGTGTTTTTCCTTTGGGTTTTTATTCATATTAAACTAATTGTAATAATTTTTCTTTTTACAGTTTAATCATTCCAACAGTGCAGTTAAGCAGCCCCACTTGCTTCTTTCTAATATCTATATATAAGTAAAAGATATAGCACTTAGTTCAGCATAGAGAAGAAAATTAGAAAAGTTAAAATTATCTGTAATAGAAAAGATTCAAAATTCATGTAAAATGTGTATTGTTTTATTAATAAAATATAAAAAATTGAAAAGAATGAGATTATCAAAAAGCGGTTCTTAGCAGGCCTAAAAAGGAGGGAAAGAAAATCAAAAATGAAATCAAAAGTCGGCACTGGTTGTTGATTTGTTATAAAAACACACCATAGAATATGATCTCAGTTCAAAAAAATATTTTCATATTTTTTAGGGCTTTTAAATTTTTCTTTTGATATGTGACGATATCGTAAAATGAGAACATATCCGTTTAAAGTAAACAACTCCAATTTTGGTATACATAGTTCCTTCAGTACTTATGCTTGTGTAGGGGTTGTAAGTTTCTTTTGTTTTAAATTTTTTATTTTCCGTTTTTACGTAATCGCTTTAGCAGCTTGTTAAAATTGTTATTGTTAAAAGAAACTCATTTTGCGTAAAATGTGATATTCGTATTATATCCTCAATAAAAGCGTTTTTGCACCAAACTTGCCAAAAATGTTTATAAAAATTTAGCGTTTTATTTTTTATAAGAAATAGCTGGCTTCGTTTTCGTTGTTGACAAGTTTTTTAGATTATATTTTTAAATAGATCTCTCTCTCTGTGTCTATGCCTTACTTTTCAAAATTTATATGTCAATTACATGTATTATAGCACAATGTATCAAAATTTCTATGTATATTTTTGAAAAGAAAAGCTTTTTGCTATTTTTCTTTTTATTATTTTTTAAAAAGGCAAGTTTTTATATATTTTAATTATTTTATTTTTTATGTTTTAGATCTTTCATGCTACTCTTTGTCAAAATGTTTCATGAATCTTCAAGCATTATATGTGTCCTGTAATCTTTACATCTAAATTTTCTGTGTAATGAAAAATAATGGCAATAAAAGTGTTTTATGAAAGGAATTCGGTTTTGATGTTTGTGGGTGAGCATGGCCGCCTTGCGAGTTCTTTGCTGTGATATAACGCTAGAGCTCAGCACATTAGTAGCAACCAAGGGTACCAACATTACGTAAGGATTGATGGATAACTTAATATATCATGAAATATTGCGCTTATGATTAAAGACGGAGCAAATGACAGTCAAAATTTGCTTATAAGTCGTATTCCATCAGAAAGCTGAGTTTACGAAGAAAAAAAAACTTCTTGGACTCATTTGATTTGAAGTCAAAAAAGGGTCAAAGTCCAGAAAAACCACTCCTCGTCAAAATAATAGTTTGTCCTCCTTTAACCTAATTTCATTCCCTTCAAAGATAATCTCCAAGCCAAAAAATAATTAATGTGAAATCACGGAGGGGCCACCTGTCTATAGGAAAGCAAAACAAAAATCAAGAACTATGCTTAACGAATAATTTGTTAGTAAAAAAAAGTTTATTGAAAATTAAATTTGATTTTTTTTTGTTTATTAGACCACAGATATTTTGAGATAAACTTACGTGGCAACACTGTTCAGAGTAATCCAAAGAGTACAATGGCGAAGGTAGTCAATAATTTTGTAAACAAGTGTTTCCTATCAAATTTCTGATATCTGGACGTCAAAATAAATTGTTTGTTGTTTACAATTGGATGAGAAATCGTTTTAAATCTGAAAGAGTAAAAAGGATATTTTAAACACATGTTAAGGTAATCAATTAATGACTAATTAAGGATAATTATGATTAATTTGTAGATGTAATGGAGAACGGATATTGGAGCCAATAAGAGCGGTTTCGGACCATCTTTCTGAGAGGATTTCATTGGATAATGATGAAAACGTTTCGTTTTGTAATGACGTCAAAGGGATCAAGAAAAGGCTGAAGGAGACCGAAGTTTCCGCTAAATCTGAAGAGATTATGAATAATAATTTAGTTTTTCGGAGTATGTTTTTTATGAACGACGAGCCCCGTCATTTCTTGGCTCCGCACATCCCGGTTTTGTCGAACGAGTCGGAGTACTTTCAGCGGAAAGCGACGCCGGGAGGGAGCAGCCAGAATGTCGCATCGCAAACTTCAAACCCGTCGGTGCCAGAGATAATCCCGCAGCCCAAAATCCAGCCTCCAAAACCAGTTTCTATCAAACAGAGGCCGCACACGTGCGAAGAATGCGGCAAAACTTTCCTCCTAAAGCATCACCTCGCTACACATCTTCGAGTCCACACTGGCGAAAGGCCGCACGTCTGTCCCGAATGTGGGAAAACGTTCGCTCTCAAACATTGCCTAAGTACTCACCTTTTACTCCATAGTGCAGAAAGACCTTACAAATGTAATGAATGCAATAAATCTTTTACGCTTAAACATCACCTTGTAAGTACCACATATATGTTTCTTAATGTACTAATCATTTTATAAAGGTTAGCCATGAAAAAATGCATACCAGAGAAAGGCCTTTTGAATGCCGCGAATGTGGGCAGACGTTCGCCCAAAAGCGTCATTTAAGTACTCATCTTAAGTTTCATTCAGGGGAAAGACCATTTTCGTGCCAGGTAATTTTTATTGACGTATAATGTGTTGATTTCTCCTGAAGGGCTTGACCGATTTTGCCTTTTGAAAGCTCATTAGAAGTAGAATTTAATGATCTTTCACTTTGTACTTAGTGGTCAAGTCACTAGAACCCATAGTTTTCCAGATAGAGGTCAAAATCTGGAAAATAGCGATTTGGGATGGTGCAATGAAGGAAGATCCTCAAGTTCTTAACTTAAATTGATGTTTGTTCTAGGAATGTGGAGAGACATTTACTCGTGAAGAACATTTGATAATGCATTCTCGATTCCATGGTGGACTACAGCCTTATATATGTAGCGACTGCGGAGCTGGATTTCTACGCAAGTTCCAGCTTGTCGATCATGAAAGGCAGCATGGTAAATGTCCAGATGCTTGTCCAACATGCGGTAAAGAATTCCTTCAAAAAAGGACTCTTCTTCTTCACGTCCGAACTTGCGGACTAACCCCGAACCCTCATTCGCACAACGTCGATCAAAATACGAATCTGTCCAAAGTTTGCAAGTAAGAAGTAGCAAGTAAATTATTTTCTTTGCTCATTTTTTTGTTTTAGGGAGTGCGGCGAAGCTTTTTCAAGTGCTGAAGGGCTCGCTTTACATGTCCGGCTGCATATAGGAGACCATAGCTTTCTTTCTGATATCTGCAGTCTGGCTGCTTCGTTGAAACAAGCTGCTGGAACACAGACATCCCTTTTTCCCAAAAAATCTCACATTTGTCCCGACTGCAACAGAACTTTTACTCAAAAACATGGCCTAAACCAACATTTAATTCGATATCCCAATGGCGCCTGTAAGCTGAAGCCGTTTAGGTGCGAGAAATGCGGAAAAGCGTTTTCTCAGAAGAACCATTTGGTTTTGCACGAGCGCCAGCATATGGAGCCGAGCGAACGGAGCGAACTGAGCAAAAGACATCACTCGTCGGAGAACCAGAATATAATCCGACAACTCGAACTCAACCGTCAGACTCAACAGAGCCAACCTCAAACGCAACAAGTCCAACATCACATACAAAAGCCTCACGTCCTTCACGAGCAACAGGGTATCTCATTAGACAAACAAGTCATCCACCGAATAATGGACGCGAATCAAATGATGCGCCATTTGGAAATGAACGAGCAACATCAACGACAACAACATCAAATGATGAACATGCAGAAAAACCACCTCATGCACGTCGACTCCTCCACATCATGCAACGTCGAACGATCTGATTTAAAACACAGAACATTAGACCCGATGGAAAACCAAAACATCATGCGACATTTAGAACATCCCATCAATCAGTGATCGTCAAATCTCTTCCTCATTGGATCACCCTGTAGATACTAGAATATTTTATATCATAGATCGCTTTTAACCTGCCCCATGTTGTAAACTTAATTTTTCTCTCCTCAACCATAGTTTAGAACTTTCTCAATAAGGCTAGCCCAACTCTGTGTAAGCCATTTTGGAGTCAGTAACGGCTTCTCTGCTTTCCTTACATTTGAGTTTTTAACGCACAATCATAAGTTCTGGTGAATGCTGAAGCCTATTATTACCCCAATTATCATTAATTTCCCTCAAGATCTCAATAATTTATTATCAAGGATTTAACCATAGTGTAGTATTGTGCAACAAAGAAGGTGCTGTAAGTGTTAAATATGTATTATGCACCTGTAATTTTTTAGGTAGATTTCTTTCAGAAAATCTACCTATTGCAATGGGGGCAGTAGTCTCAGATTCAAAAATTTTTGTTACAGGTTTTCATTTCAGACCCCCTGGACCCCCAAACCACCCTTAACTCAAAAGTTTATACATACATATATATATGTATGTATGTATGTATGTATTCGCACGATAACTTGAGTAATTTTTACTTGACGACCATGAAATTTGGTATTTAGGGCTTTTAAACTAATAGAATTTATGAGTTCGTTAACGGCTGAAATCGGACCAGCGGTTTTGGTACTTTACTTAGGGCCTAAACTGCGTATTTCCTAAACCGTTCATCCAATCGCTTTCAAACTTAAAAGTGATGTTTTGGGAATGGCTAAGAAAGATTTAAAGTCGGTTTGGATCAGCTGGGTGCAATAGATTTGAATCTAGGTAAAAAAGAAAATTTTTGAATTTTTACCGGGAAACAGATGATTTTTTTTTCTTCGAATTTTAGAAACTTCGAGATCTAACCATCTGAAAGAAATCTACCTCTTTAGTCCTGCTGCCGCGGGACTCATTTTGTAATCCTGCCTTTTGGAAGTTTTCTCTGTGAAAACTTTTCCATGGTCTAGTAGAAATCGACAAAATTCTGGTTTCACTTCTTACCAAAAATGGACTTTGCCCCTTCAATATCTCTTAAACTCTAGGTCTAGCGAAAAAAAACAACTGAGTATGTTTTGTAGCAAATTTCACAAGCTTTAATTTTGAATAAAGTCATTTTTTTGCTAGGGTGAGTAGTTTTCGAGTTATTTGTAAAAAACCCAAAAAACGTCCAATTCTGAGGGAAGCACAGGTTTTTTGATGGTGCAAAACGGTCATACTACTCTAAAACACATACCCTAACAACTTTTGCATTAGCCAGTAATATCCTAACAACTTCAAATCATGGTCGATATCTACTGGACTAAATTAGAACCAATAAAAATTGAGTACTCTAGCTATCCAATACTCATGTATCTTGAGTATTCATGCCATACAATTTGGGGTACTTAGGGCATTGTGGGTACACTTGCTATGCTTTCTGGGTACTCTTGAAATGCATGATGTTTACTGATGAAATACATGGCTTTAATAACCTAAAATCGTGCCGTCATGAAATTTCATCCATTTAGATTGTGACAACAGTGTAGAAATGAGAGGCAGGAGTAGAAAAAAAAAGGCAATAGTAAAACAAGTCAACTTTTATTTTGTACCTTCATTATTCATTATGTAACAATAATTAATCAATAATTTATACAACAAGCTTTATAAAAATCATTTTGATTTACAGTTTGAACCGTAGTTTTTGTTCACAAATTAGTCATAGAAAAAGACATGATGTAAAATAGTTCTTAGCCGATTATTGAGTCAAATCAATGTTTTTGTTTTTCTCCCTTTAAGTGTTAGTTTGCACCCTTGATTGATGTGCATAAGTGTTTTAGCTTTGTTTTCTAAAAAACGAATTGTGATTTCAATATTTTACTACTTTTAGGACAAAAAAATGAAATTTTTGTGTATAATGTACAGATAGATGTTAACTGTTTTTTCTCTTAATTTATTTTCATTGTTTTGGTATCTATAAAAAGACATTTTTTTTTAATTTTAATTTTTGGAGCAAATAAAAATTTGCGTAATTTTTTGAAGTTTTGTGTTTTTTGTGTGGGAAAAAAGCCGACGGTCCAAAATTGTGGAAGTTACGAACCTTTTGTTCACTCACGTAACCTTAGCCTCAAGATCGACTTAAAATTTGGTACTGCTCTTGATGTGAAAAAGCCCTTAAAATTTCAAGTCGGTATAGGAAGCTAAAACGCCATTTTTTCCACAAAGAGGTTCAAACAACGTCCAGTCGTTGTCCCAAAAAGCTAGGAACGAAACCGTCATCAATATCACTAAAACTTTCATTCAGCAAATTTTGAAATTCTTCGTTTTTCGTTTTGTTCAAAAATTCATTCCAATTCCGTACTCCATTTTGCGTCTTCAATTCTTTTTCTGCACAATTCGTCGAATTTCTGAGAAGGCGAGTCAACCAATTTTCACTTTGCGGAATTTCGTTCGCTTCTTGTTGAGGCTGATCACTTTTTTTCTTTCGCGTATTGAAGAAATAGCGAACTGGTATCCAATTTTCATGTTCTGGAAGCTTAAAAGTCGATTTTTCTTCTTTCGTCTTATTCCATGGAGGAACATTCTTTTGCTTCACCAACTTAATATCACTGATAGAATACTGAATTGGGACCCATTCATTATGATCATCTTTCCAAAAAAAATCTTCATTCTTTTGGGGCAAATACGTCATTGTGTGCTTCAACTCTGGAGGGTTCCAACGATTATGATTTTCAATTTTTTTGTTGAGCTTTTCTTCGAGATGAGTTTGGTTGAGAAGATCGTTCCAAGATTTATAATTTGGGATCTGTTGGTTCAGTTCTTTGAAATTGAAGGTTTTCGGCCAAGTTTCTGCAAATTCTGAAACCTGAGGAGGAAAATAAACACGCATGGGCTTCGGGGTCGTCTTTTTTTTCGAAATCCCGTAAAATTTATTTCGAAACTTTTTAATTTTCGAGTTCAAAAAGTCGATGAATGGCCTCTTTTTGGGATGAAACGTCGAATATTTGGGATATTGGACCGGATAACTTCGAACGGGATAAACTCCACTCCCGCTATAAAAACCGAATTGCGCGCACGTGAAATTTAGAAATGAAATTATCAACAAGATGAGCATTTCGGACTGAATTGCATCTGAAGATTCTTTCCATTTTTAATCATTTTCCCCACTTCCGATGTCTTGTTTGTTCAAGAAAGTGATAAATTCGCGAGCTAAACCATTTCCTATTGATCTAAACGAGTGATTATGAGTTTTAATTAGTTTTCACTTATGTACCTGCCAATTAAAATAACTATGGAAATCACTCAGCAATCCAAAAACGAAGATTCCGAAGACGAAAATCGGGAAGCTAAAATGTTCCATTTCAACTTTAAACTTCCATAACTTCCTCAATTCTAAACCGATTCCAGCGATGTATATACCGTTTGAAAGCTCTTTTAAAGGGCTATCGAAGTTATCTAATAATAAAACACATTCAGATGACTCCTTCTCCCTCAAAAATCGACTTAAAGAAAATATTTTCTAATTCGCTCTCAACTTGGTTGCTTGCAAATTTTCGTGAGAATTTTTTTTTGAGCAAAAGTCCAAAAATCGTAATTTTTAAGAGTTTCGTCGGGGTATAATCCAGATAATTAATTTTTTTCCTAGATGTAGAAAGTGCATGAAGCGAGTGCACCTGGCTCACGTTCATCCAACCATGATCTCGCACATGTCATATTCGAAACTTTAAAATATTCATAATTTAACGTCAATCAATCACGAAAATTCAATATTTCCGTCCAAACGAATCGAGTAGGATGGCCGCAGGGGGTGAGTTTTATCGAAGAGGGGGATGAAAAGGCCTAAATAATGGTGGGGGGTGAGATTTCTCGTTCCCCCTTTTATGTACGGACATGTGGTATATTTTTAGTAGGGGGACACAGCTTGCTCGAAATAGAACTTCACACTTGAAAAAAAAACCTGAAGTCTTCAAACATGGTTTTTCTCTCACAAAAATGATCGGACTCAAAGAAAAGCGTCATGAAATGGACCAAAATGGTAAATTTTTATTTTTTTTTAAAATTCCAAAAATTTGTTTAATTTAAAAGTGTTTGAGTGTAAAAAATGCAACTTGTCCTTCTCCTCGGAATCTGCGTTTAAAATGCACAACAACGTTCATGGAATTACTTTTAAATGTTTGACAGACTCTGAAATCGCTTTAAGGCGAGATTTGCTCTACGAAGAAGTTCTTAAGCAGCAAGAAAATGACGCAAAACGCGTCAAAATTACGCAAGTCGTCCACAAACCGAGAAGGGTCTACAAGCCAAAATGTAAGAACGGTTTTTGAACCTTTTTCAAGTATTGATTCCTTGGTGGTGTCCTTTATTGATTTTTTTGGGCTTCCTACGTCTTCGTAAGGCTTCTCCCCTACTTCCTGCTTTCAAGGGTCAATATCGAGTTACGATTTTAATTTTACTTTTATTTTTTAGCCAAAAGAGTTGGACTTACGAAAATCAAAATGGAAGAGTGCTTAAGATGCGATGCCTGCTCTTGTATTTATATCGATCCTCAGGATTATTACAAACATATGAGGAATTTCCATCAAAAATTCAACACCGTCATTCCTAGGTTGGTTTTTCAAAAAGAATCTTCAGAAAAATACATACCTACAATATTGGTTCAGATTTTTGGGCAGAAGTAGTTACTGTACCCTTTATTATTATTATTATTGTTTTGCATCAAGTTAAGTACCTAAAGTTATTGTATTAATTTTGAAGTTATTTTTTTGAAGAGTTGTCTTCGTTTGGGCAAATCTCATGAAAACAAAATCGGTTTTCTGGAAATTTAATTTACATTACATAATTTTGTTTGCATCGAACTATATTGCTTAGATGTAGTCCAGACAATCTAAGCCCAAAAAGGGCAAAGAAAAAAAAAAAAAAAAAGGTATTTTGTTTATCTACGGAAATTTGTAGGATTAACCTAGAAGGAGGAAATTTGTAGGATTTGTAGGATTAACCACAAAAAATTCCCCTACCGAAACCCGTAGGGAAAAGTTTCTGGAGCGTTTTTAAGGTGATTTTTTTTCGTTTTTTCTGCAATATCTCGAAAACCGTTAGTCGTAGGCGAAATAATTTTTAGTACAAAATTAAAGATAATTAAATTTTCTATAATTTTGAGCTAATATGATTTTTTCGTAGTACCAAACGTTTCTGAGCTACGAGGTCGCAAAAAAACCGGGGTTTCTATTTTGACCTCTAAAGGACAGAAGACGTCATTTAATAAAAAAAGTGTACTTAATAAAAGTTTTAGAAAATTTAATTGCCTTTAAAAAGCGCCTCTTAAAAAAACAATTAACGATCAATAGGCAGGTGTGGGGGTAAAGTTCAAAAAATTTCAAAACAAATTTCATTGAAAAATTGAAATTTCAAAAAATTTTATGAAAACAAAATTAAAGCCTATAAAATTTTCTGCAAATTTGATTTAATAAGATTTTTTGTAAGACCAACCGTTCCTGAGCTACGAGGCGACAAAAAAGCGGAATTTTCGAGTTTTTCCTATGAAAAAAGTCAGATTTTAGTAAAGTCGGAAAAAATCAATGAAGGGGATATCCTATCAAAAAAGCTTACAAAGTAAACGGTGTAGAGAATTCAATTTTCATTTAAAATCAACTATCGAGAAGATTAAGAAGTGGGAAATGATCAGGTGGGGGTAGTTGTGAGGGTATTTTTGGGTAATTGATTGTGATGGGTGGGGGGGTATTTGGAAACACATATTTTGTGGGGAGGGGGTTGTCTCGAGTGGTCAGGATTATCCAATTGATTAGCCTGGGAAGGAGAGGAGTTATTGTCAGGGAAAGTTTTTGTCAGTGGTAGCTTCAGACAAATGATAATCTCTTTTTCAGGAGCCGGCGGACGACCTCCGAACAAATAATCCGATCTCCTGAATGTTTTCTTTCTCCTACAACTGCTGAGGTTGAAAACTGCAGAAACGAACGTTCCGAATCTTCTAATTTAAACCAAAATCTGGACATAAGGCAGTGCATCAAAGTAAGATTTCGTCTTCATGTTTTTTTCAACTCTATTGCACCCAGCTGATTAATTCATTTGAATTTCATTTTCCAATCCATTGACCTTCTTTCTACTCTATTGCACTCATAAACTTCTTTATTTAGAATCGATGGAGTCAAGTCCTCCAGAGGCACAACCTTCCGGACGACCCAGTAAAAATCAAAGAAGAGCCCGAAGACGACTACTGCTACCTTCTTGAAAACGTCGAAGTGAGAATCAAAACTGAGCCAATGGACTAAACGTTACCTTTTTATTTTAATTTATTTATATATTTATTTATAAATCTAGTCTTTAATCATCTCTCTGGTCAGATATTAGTCCGATATTAACATTTTAATTATTTATAAAGAATATGTTTATGGATATTTTTGTGTGTGTGTATTTTCTAGTCTGTTGTTTATATTTTAACCACTTTGTGATGTCAATTGATATAAACGAACAATTTTTAAAAAAAGTGAATGTTTGTAAGAATAAATAATTGTTTGCTTTTTATTTGGATTTATTTTGTCCTCAAAGGGGGTTGAATACAAAGGTTTTATTATAAGAAAAAATACTAAGAATAAAATAAAAAATAAAAAAGATGAAAATTTAAATTTCTAGAAAGAGCACTCAAGGGCGATAAAAAAGGCTATAAATTCGTATGAAGAGCTTACATAAACTTCAGTCTATTCTTTAGAACGTGACGATGGACCAAACAGGTAAAGATTGTAGTTAGTGACTTTAAAAAGTTCATTTTATGTACGTAATTGCCGAAAAACCATTGATCGTGCCCAAAAAAGAGCTAATTTTTTTTAGAAGACCATTTCTGATGAATTATGGAGAGCTAGAACTTTTTGGAAAATTTTCCTTACGTTGTAACCTTTAAAACGACTTTCTAGGACTTCCCTTTTCTTATGAAAAGTCAAGAAATCGATCCTACAAAAAATGTTCGACTTTGACCACCGATATTTCCTGAATGGATGGTCCGATTTTGCCTTTTGAAAGCTCACTAGACGCAGAATTTAATAATCTTTCATTTTGTACTTGCTGGTCAAGTCCCTAGAACCTATAGTTTTCAATCTACAAGTCAAAAAGGTTTTTGGCGAACGAAGCTCGGGGGATGGGGGGATTAAAACTTGGATTGAGAACTAGGTACCTAATAATCTTAAGCAAATAAAAATTTTTTACAAGCGTCAAAAACTAGTTCTTTGGGTAAAAAAAAAATTATTAATTATTCCTATCTTCAGCTTTTGTTTAAATTTTTATTGTGACAAAATGGTGGCGAAAAAATTCAAAACCTCAATTTTTTTTCTCCATAGAATCCTTGAGTTTAGCCCAGTGATTTATACATTCAAAAGTGGTTTCTGAAGTTTTTTCCCTCCTTAACTTTTATGTAATCTTTTTCACCTACTTATGATAATTTTACGTTTTTTTATAGAAAAATTGAAGGACTTTTACAAAGGAACGAGCGTCCTTATTTCTGGCGGTTCAGGATTTTTAGGTATAAGTTATTTTCTTAGTTCCCTCTGAACGTATCGACTTGAAATTCTGAATTATCACTAGAAAAAGCCCTCAAAATTTCAAGTCGAAGGAGGTGAGAAAACTTGATTTTTAAAATTTTATTTATTTTTAGGTAAAACCCTCATTGAGCATTTACTGAGGAAGACTGAGGTTGAAAGGATTTACACCATAATTCGGCCAAAAAAAGGCCAAACGAGCGAACAGAGGTCCGAAATTTATTTCAACGATGTTGTAAGTTGAAGAAAAAAAAAATTTTTTTTTATGTTAAATTTTTTTTAGATGTTCACTCTTCTGAAGCAAGTGAAACCAGAAGCAGCGAAGAAAGTGACATTTATCCCAGGAGATTTGTCGAAAAAAGACTTGGGCCTTTCTGCAATCCATAGGCGAACCATAGAAGAAAACGTCCACCTCGTTTTCCACTGCGCTGCCACCGTCACTTTCAACGAAAATCTCAAACACGCCATTTTCATCAACATCGGTGGTACAAAATGCATGCTCGAGCTTGCAGAGAAGATGCCCAATTTGAAGGCTTTTGTCCACGTTTCGACTGCTTTTTCACACTTTCACCTCCTCGGGACGGACATACCAGAAAAAGTGAGCTTACCAGAAAACGCTTTGGGCCCTTTTCAGCTTCTAGATTTGGCCAAATGCATCGACGAAGGGACTGCCCATAAAATAACACCAGTGTAAGCTGAAAAAGTTGAAAAACAAACGATAATTTGACAATTTATAGCGTCAACGATTGTCCAAATACGTATTTGTATACTAAACGAGCTGCAGAAAGTCTAGTCACCTCACACACACATTTGCCAGTGGGAATATTCCGCCCGGCAGTTAGTAAGTTGAGTTCCATTTGAGGCAAGACCGGCCGACTCTTCTTGGTCAAACTCAAATGAGCAACATTCAATTTCAGTTTTGGCCGCACATAAGGAACCTACTCCTGGATGGATTGACAACTATTATGGACCTACAGGCCTTTTTGCCGGCCTTGGTGCTGGCCTTTTTCATACGTTTTTGATCAAAGAAAAAACCAACGCGAATATCGTTCCGGTCGATATGACTGTTAATTGTTTGATCAGCACAGCCTGGGACATCAACGATCGGTAAAGAAAACTAGAGGGCAAATGGGGGTTGGGGAACCCCTGAACCAATAGGAGGCCTCCTAGGTTAATTGAAGAACTCATAGGCCAATAGGACAAATCCTAGAGAACCCCTGGGCCAATGGGAAGCTTTATACCAAGGATACGGATGGAACCAATATAGGAAGATGATAACTCTAGGGCTAATAGTTGGCTAGAAACTTCTCAGCCAATGAGATCAATATGTCTCTAATGTTCATTTCAGGCATGCGAAATCGAAAGAAGCCGGTGTTTACAATTATGCATCGGATCCAGGAAACATTTTGTCATGGATGGACCTTTTGAGGGCATCTCATGATGCAATGAATCGCCACCCGCCCATTAAGAAGGCCTGGCACTCTTTTTACGTGGCATCACCATGCAGGCCTTGGTTCGCCTTCATTTTCTTCTTTCTCACGTACCTCCCTGCCTTGTTTCTCGACAAAGTCAGCCAAATTTTCGGCAACAAACCAAGGTAAGTTGCCATCTCGTACAGAAATTAACAATCCATCCTTTTAGTTTCGTTCGGACTATAAAACGTTTAGAAACCGTGTGCTATATCTTTGAAAATTTCACATTAAGAAGTTGGACCTATAAAATCGACAATGTGAACGATCTTTGGGATAGATTGACCGACAAGGACAAATCTTCATTTCCGTTTCTATTAAAGAAATTTAATTGGGATTCCTATATCGACATTTACATCAAAGGAATGAACTCGTATTTACTCAAAATGAGCCAGGCAGAATTTCAAGAAGCCAAACTCAAAAACTACAAGTATAAAACCTTTTAAGAAACCAAAATTTCATAATTTTTTGATAGATTTTTCTGGATTCACTGGATTGTCGCCATTGCCGTCTTGAGCAGCCTTATGTCAGTTATATGCACAAATCTTCTCATGATCAACTAATGGAATAAAGGAAGATGTCAGTTCTGAAACAAAATTTGTAAGTAACCTTTCATATGGACAACCACACACGTTTCAAGGTTACTTTTTGCAACCTTCACCTCAGAAGCAGCAAATGAGGTTACCTAAGTGTTGTTATCTAAATGAAAGGTTACACTATTGTGCCAGAACCAATAGAAAAGATGAAAAGTGTTTATAAATATCTATTGTTAAGCATCTCGCCTTAGCGACTATTACAGCAATATTCATAAACATCATGTTAACAATAACATATTATTACACATCATTATGAGAAAATATCTAAATAACGACCTATATCAATCCATAATATTTAAATAAAACGAATATATCACAAATTTCAACAGCTATTCTATCATTAACCCCTCTTAATTCTATGACACATTTTACAGAAATTTTTTTTCTCCATTCGATAGGCCAGTGAAACTGTAAGAGGATTTTAACAATTTTTATACACGTAAAGCCGTCGGAAAAATTATAAAAATCATAATCCAAAAAAAGCTTTAAAAAAAAAAAGTTTCTAAGGTTGAGAACTAAGGTACATTTATAAAAGATTTTTTTTTTATTTTTATATATTTTTTTGGTCCTCCTAACACAATCAGGCACCAGCTTGGTATGCAGATGCGTTCTAAAATACTTAAAATTTCTCATAACTTCAAAATGGCTAGTCGTAGACTAAAAGTGAATAAAACATGAAAACTTGAAAAATATGAGCAAAAAAAGTGGAAAATGTTTTTATACATTTTTGGGCTAGGACCAACCGTTTTGGAGAAAAAAGCCAAAACAAGAAGTTTACAATCTTTATCGTTTTTAACAATCATACATTAATCACATTAACATTAATAACAAGGTACAAAATTAAAGAAAAAAGCAAAATTGGCCATTATTTACAAAGACTAGACTCTGAAAAGAACTAAAAATTAAGTACACAGCACAATTTGAAAATTCTTGCAATTGCCCCGAAAAATTTTAAAAAAATATATAGAAGCGATTTTTCCGCCTTAATTTTTTTATGTGGGTCGAGGGGAAAATGCTATCGCAGAAAATATTTTCCTGAATCATTTTCTTTTTTTCAGTCTAGATTCTCAGATTTTGAAAAAGGGGCGCGGTTTAAATCGCCCAAGGGGTTGAGCTGATAAAAAAATGAGATCATGTGAGGTTGAATGGAAAAAAAGAGTACAAACTACTATTTACATCGAGAAATTGAACTCTGGAAGGATTTTTTCTTTTGGACAAAAACTATCCAAAATATCGGAATTCCCAGCATCGAATTTCATGTAAAAACCACAAAAAAGAAAACTGCGATAACAATTTTCTCCTAACATTCGATCTTTTATCATGATTTTTTAGAGTGCAGCCTTAAAATAAAAAATTTCAGAGTCTTGAAAGAAAAATTGTGTACCAAAAGAGGCATTTCTGTCGAAAATTTAAAAAAACCAGAAAAACTGATTAAAAATAAAATATAGGAACTTAAATTACAATGCCCAATGGTTTGATACACCCTGTGGTTTCTGAAAAGCGTCGATTTTGGCAAATTTTAGATTCAAAAATCTAGTTTTTTTTTAATTCAAGAGCCAAAATCGGCCTTTTCTTATACGCCATCACATTTTCAGCAATCGAAAAGATTTACGAATTTTAAAAAAGTTGATTCCTGAGCTTCATAAATCTGTATTGCACTTATAAAAACGGTTGTAATACTGTTGAGAATTTGAAAAAGTCTCCAGTCGAAATATTAAGAAATAATAATTTAAAAAGTCTTTTTTCTTCAGATTTTTCGTTTTGAAATTAGACTGCACTCAGGGCGAAGATGGTCCATCTTGCCTCTCAAGCTGATGCTAGTTATCCCAACCGTTTTCTTTGATCATGTGGGCGAGTTCGATAATATATTTCCCTTCTTTGTATTTCTGACTCGACTCAAATGCGTGCTCCTGGAAAAAAAAAATTAGAAAAAAAGGTTAAGAATTTTACATATTTCCAGCCGAGTGTTGTTTTGCAGCACTCGCAATAAATGTCAGCGACCGCATGGAGTCCTGTGAGTAAAACCCGTTCTTCGGCTGGTCCACACCCGACATTCACGCTAAAAACGCAAAAAAAATAAGCCAAAGTAACACTTTTGAAACCTCCTGGTTTCCTATGTGAGGAACAGGAGGTTAAATAACCTAAAAACGACACTTACACTGAATTGAAGAGGTATGCTCTCCCTTGACTTCCTTGGAAAGACTGAAACAAATAAATAATCGATTAACGGGGGGAAAACAAGAAAAAGACAGGTTCGAACTGGCACGTGGTAAATGGTGTGGGGTCTATTGAGCGGGTATGACGTCATAGAAAAACAAAGGGGAGTCGACCATGACCCGGAAGGCACGTGTCCTTCCCCACTTTGCCAAGAAGAGAGGGTTTTTCACACGGAGCTCCTTTTTGCGCCTTTATCTTTTCAAAGAACTTCCGCGTTTGGCCGCCTTTTGTTCTGAAACGGCGCGACAATAGGCTAAACCCGAAACACATTTAAGTCCTACTGGTTTAGCATTTCAAGTTTCAAACAGGTAGTGAGAGGTCACTGATTAATTTAAGTTATTTCTGACGTCAAAAAGTTGATTTTTTAAGGATCTAAAGGGTGACATTATTTCGAAGGTCTTTTGATCATCTCGAGTAACGCATCGGTGAATTCAATGAATAATTCAAAATTGACAAAATCTACAATTAATTAGACGACATTGGAAAGTTTTGATTAACTTTATATAAGAAGTTCTTGGATTCGTTCAAAAAGAGGTTAATGGACAAAGTTTGGCGTTATTTCACGCTATAAAGGTAACGAGGGGTCGACTGAAATGAATTTTTTATATAATAAGTTAAAAATGTGGAATGGCGGAGGAACGTCATAACTGAAATTCGTGCTACTAGTTATAGTCCTGTCAATCTAAGCCTGGTGGTGGAAAAAAATAAGATACATATTTTGTTTCTCTACGGAAATGTGTAGGGGTTGGTCACCTGATTAACAAAAAAATAAAAGTCCATAACCGAAACCCGTGCGCTTTGGCGTCAGGAGCGGTTTTAAGGTGATTTTTTTCGTTTTTTCTGCAATATCTCGAAAACCGTTAGTCGTAGGCGAAATAATTTTTTGTACAAAATTAAAGATAATTAAATTTTCTATAATCTTGAGCTAATATGATTTTTACGTAGGACCAATGGTTTCTGAGCTACGAGCCGACAAAAAAGCGGGGTTTTATATTTTGACCTCTAAAGGACAGAAGACGTAATCTAATCAAAAAAGTGTACTTAATAAAAGTCGTAGAGAATTCAATCAAATTTAAAAAACAACTCTCAAAAAGCAATTAACGATCAATAGGCAGGGGTGGGGGTAAATTTCAAAAATAAATTTTTTACTCCAGAAAGACCTGTCGCCTCGTAGCTCAGATATGTTTGGTCCTACAAAAAATCTTACTAGGTCATATTCGTATAAAATTTAATAACCTATAATTTTGTTTTTATACAATTTTTTGAAATTTGAATTTTTTCAATAAAATATTTTGACTTAATTTTTTTGAGTGTTTTGAAATTTACCCCCACCTCTATCTGTTGATTGGTAATTGATTCTCGATAGTTGATTTTAAATGGAAATTGAATTCTCTACAACGTTTACTTAGTACGCTTTTTTGATTAGAAAACGCCTTCCTTGCTTTTTTCCGACTTTTTTAAAATCTTACTTTTTCATAGCAAAAGTCATTGTTTTAGTCATTGGAAAAAATGAGGATTCTGACTTGGAAAAACGTATTGCCCGAAGATAAAATAGCCCGAGAGGTATTCAAAGGTCACGAAAGAATCAAAATGGAGCGAACCAACTCTCAACTAAACACACAAAAAAGTCTAAAAATCGATTTATTTTCACACCTTTTGAATCATGCTATTGTTTTTCTTCAATTTTCTTCGTGATAAACGTTTATTTCGACCTTGTTTCTTTATCCTCCGGCGACCCAGTTTAAAGATTTTTATATCTTGACCTACTCCGAGCTTTAACAGAATTACCCTCGATATTTTTAAAACCCCCTTCCTTTTTTAATAGTTTTTCCATTTTCCGTGTCGCTTCTTCGATTTCTCGACAAATGAGACGTTTATCATGCGATTTTGTTTTTGTTTATCGACTTTTGGAGGTGCCAGACGTAAAAATATTTTCAGCCGTTTATCGCTTGGGGTTAAGGTTTGCCAAGACGTTTTTCTCACCTTGGCCTTCCTATGCAGATTTAAACTAGAGGCTCGCCAATTGTTTTACATAATCGAATCTACGATGAAAAAGCGTAACTTTCGACTATTTTAAACTGGAACGAATTCAATTTTTTTCTGTTCACATTTTAATCTCGTTCACGCTCAATTTATGACGTGAAAAATGAAGCTCGGGAGCTGTGAAAAGCCGCAAAAGCGGTTGACAATAGGGAAAATAGAAGGAAAGGGAAGGAAAAGCGGGTAAGAATCAATCAAAAACAAATTGAATTTCCTCACTTTTTTCACTCCACTTCACCCTTCTTTATTTTTTTAAAAAGCGTTTCTTTCTAAATTGATTTTATTCATTTATTCAAGCATTTCCATAGATCTTGAATTTGGAAAGGATAAACAGAGCGTATTTAAGGGCGATAAATTAGAATGAATTTCCTTCCGGTACGTTTTTCGCGTTGAATTCGCCTCCAAGTCCCCCCTTTTCGTCGAGTTACAATTTACGACGTATGGTATGTTATAAACAATCGCTTTAGACTTCAGAAGGAAGAAATCTACGTCGCTAAAACGTAAAAATGATGAAAGAGATTTTTTTGGGAAGTCGAAAACACAGTTTTTCCATTTTAACCGGACTAGGACGGTAATTCGAATTAGTTGTCGATATTGTCAATAGGAGAGCGGGAACTCGGCCAATAGGAGGACAGGGCGTGAACTCATCGGCCAATAGAACGCTGGGAACTCTTTGGCAACAAGGAAGCCGTGAGCTGTCAGTTTTTAAGCCACGTTTTACCATTCTATACAGACTCATTGAAATAGATACAAACCTTTGATATGAGTTCGTCGTGATTGGCGAGGTGCGCTCGGCAGTGAATACAGGAGTATGTCCTGTGGCAATCTGGCAAATAGGCCTGGAACGTCTTCACCATCCTGCCGCCCCCTCCCCATCCAACCTAACGCCTCCCTGAAACAAAAACACAAAATATAAAATAAAACCCAAAGCATCTCCTTCGAGCCAAATCCAGTTGTACCGACGAACTTCAATAGCCCTCCCGTCCCACATTTTGACGTTTCCAATCCCACCAAAATGTAAACAAACAAGATTTTGTGCCATTGCCAAAAATAATATTTATTTAGGACATTTTTATGATCATAGGTGTAAGGAAGAAGATCGAAGAAAAATTTAAGACGCAGAATATCGATATGGAAATTTCGATGGTAAAAACAAACAAAGACATTCACGAACCGAATTGTTTTATTAAACGTCCTTGCTAAGATTAAAAATACCCCCTCCGCTTCAACCCCCCACCCCTCAACCCCGTCAACATTTTATTGCCGGCCTTAGGTGCGAAATTGGTTTTTATTTCTCCGAGACGTAGTTGCGGTACAAAAGGAAAGAGAAACAAGCAAAAAAGGTCTCGGAGTCGCTCTTTCGCGTGCCGGGGAGCTTGAAGGTCAGATACCCCGCAGACAATGAAGGCCCATACCAGGATACAAAACTTTTCAAGACCCACATGAAAGCCGCTTTTAGTTTCTAAAGCTAATAAGACAAAAAACGTCCATTGTGTTGATAAATCACGAATTAATCAGCTCGATAAGACGGATTTGACTTGAGGGGCGACTTCTAGCTAAAAATACAAAAGGCAGGGAAAATATTATTTCCTCTCCTATTAGAATTTGTATACTTAAATAACCACGTGTCTTGGCAATCTCCCATCCGACTGGAGAAATCCAAGAATCACAATATTTAGAAAAGATATTTCACAAGGAAGATTTTCAAAGCCTAGCTTCCTGATTATATTTCGAAAATATGCAAATAAAATGTTTAATTATTCAGGCGTCGAGACTGATGGTGGGGGTTGAAATATTTTGAAAATTAAAATTTTCTCGGGTGGAAAGAGGGCGAAGGAGATCGATATGGAGTCTTGTACCGCCAGTCAGAGGTCACGTGATCTGACCCGATCCCCAGGTATGAATAGATATGCCTAATTTTTAACGTTAGCTATTATCCGTACAAAGCTACTGACGGATTATCTACATATATACATTGCTAACTTACTCAAAAAGGGTCTAGGAATCAAAATAACCCTTAGCAAATATTGGCATGTGGTGGCGGTGAGATGTTTAGAGGTAGATGGGATGTAGATGGTGAGGTAGAGGATGGGGGGAGGGGGTAAGTGGACAGGAAGAGGGGTAGAGTAGAGGATGTAATGGGTAGACCTCTTATCCCCCAAGAACTTGGGGGACAAGAGGTCGTAGGGTATTCAGTAGTAAGGGGAGTACATGGAGTGGTAGTGGGGGTAGAAGGATTGGTAGTGGGGGTACAATGAGAGGTTTTAGGGTTAGGGGGGTAGGTCTAAGGTACTGCGAGGGGGTGTTGAAGGGTGGTAGTTTGGAAGTGATGAAGGGTAGTTGGGGATGAAAACTTTTGTGTTAAGTTATCGCCGGGGGCAGTTTCCGTGCTATAATGAAATTTAAGAAAAACAAGAACTTAAAGGGCGTAAGTTTTAATGAAAATTCTATAGATAAAAAAGAAAAATATAAAAAAGTTAATGAACCGAGAGGTAAAAAAAGTTTGCTTTTTTTATTGAAGGGCGCTATTATTGTCCTTTTTTTTCGCCCATTCACGCTAATGAATGAGGAATATTATTTGAAGAAGAAAAAAATGGCAAAAAAAGAACTTTTTAAAAAGAAGACATAAATAACTTTTTTTAAATAAGGAGGGAATTTTAAAGCATTTATTATGGGAGGACTTGTTGAGTGTTCATAAATAAGAATGTTTTTGCAAAATGGTGAGTTTTTGTTTCGTATAAAAAAACAGTTTTTGGGTTTAAATTTCCGGGTAAAGAGTGATTAAATTGGAGTCGCTCGTTTAATGCGTCCGTTCCTTATATTGGACGAGGGAGCTCCAAACAATATTAGCCCGCTACGGAATTCAATTAAAGAGTAATGAAACGTTTCGTAATTGTTTGATTTCCTGACACGGTGTTGACAAGACTCTTAATCGAGACTTGAACTGTTTTGTTGTCTCGAAAGCGAAAAAGTTCTAAAAACCGGTTTCAGCGAATTTTAGGAGAACAAGGGACAGGGAAGAGTCGTGGGGGGATGGGGGGAGTCTTGGGGGAAGGGAAGAGTCGTGAGGGGAAGGGAAGAGTCATGGGGGAACGGAAGAGTCGTGGAGGGATGGGGGGAGTCGTGAGGGGAAGGGAAGAGTCGTGAGGGGAGAGTCGTGGGGGGAAGGGAAGAGTCGTGAGGGAAGGGAAGAGTCGTGGAGGGAAGGGAAGAGTCGTGGGGGGGGATGGGGGGAGTCTTGGGGGGAAGGGAAGAGTCGTGGGGGAAGGGAAGAGTCGTGGAGGGAAGGGAAGAGTCGTGGAGGGAAGGGAAGAGTCGTGGGGGGGAATGGGGGAGTCTTGGGGGAAGGGAAGAGTCAGGGGGGAGTCGTGGGGGGAAGGGAAGTGTCGTGGGGGGAACAGAAGAGTCGTGGGGGGGGAATGGGGGGAGTCTTGGGGGAAGGGAAGAGTCAGGGGGAGTCGTGGGGGGAAGGGAAGTGTCGTGGGGGGAACAGAAGAGTCGTGGAGGGAAGGAAAGAGTCGTGGGTGAGCAATGTTTAAAAAAAAATCCGCTAAAAAAATTCAAAATCATTTTTCCGAAGGATATTCTACCCTATCTAAGGCTATTAGGAATTTTAATTTTACGATCATAATGGAATTTAAGGAAAATACAACCTTCGGGGTGTCTATGAATATTCAAAATAGGTTTCCGGTATTATTAAACCGTGAGAGTC
Organism: Orius laevigatus; assembly: GCA_018703685.1. Lineage (NCBI taxonomy): Eukaryota > Metazoa > Arthropoda > Insecta > Hemiptera > Anthocoridae > Orius > Orius laevigatus. The sequence continues at coordinate 101,511 of JAGWEN010000140.1, read as the reverse complement.
CTAGACACGGAACGTATTTTACTCTATTTACGTCGAGTCTCGTTTCTTAAGTGCTTCTAACGTTTAAACTATTAATTTACACAAATCGTCTCAAGTTTATCAGACGCAATTAGTTTATTTTCGTAAAAAATTGAAATTTTTTGGATCCTGTGTTCCGTTTGCGAAGTACCAGATCCACAAGTCCGAGTTTTTGCAATTTAAAAGGGGAAAAATCGATTTGTTAAATAGTGTGAAAATGCGCGTTTGAGGGTTAGAGGGTGAACGAACCTCGGAAGCTCCGTCGCAAATGAGACGGTCATCGAACGCTTCTCTCTCCGCTTTCGTTTGCAAAAACAACGTCGGCGTTGTTTAAATAAAAACAAAAAAGGGACTCGGGTCACACCAATTAGGAAAAACGGACATCACGTAGTTGACCTTACACGCAATTCGTTTAATTTCGCCCGAGTGACATTTAACCCCCGACGGGTCACACTTTTACGTATACGCCCCTCCCGACGGGCTCAAATCATGTTTACGACAATTAACTTCATGCTACGTTTAACATCGTTCAAGTTGTTTTTCATAAGTGACACTTTCATAACAACAACAATCTCTAACTATATAATTTGATACAAACTTCAACAAAAGTCGATATTCTTCGCAATTGAAAAGAGAAACCACATCGCAAAATCCTTCAACTTCTGCTAGAAGAATTCGAGTTAAAAGGATTTCATGGAATCCAGACGTTCTAATCCCATCTTGAAAACACCCCTCGTTTCGAGACCTAAATTTATCCCGTGCCATTTCTTCGACTGTATTAAAACGACAAATAACATTCAAATCCGTCTCTTTTAAAATAAAATTACAATCCACGTAAAATTGCTTCGGAAAATAACATTCAGATGAAAAACACAAAGTGTCACTGCCCAAAGAAGAAATCTACGATGCGAAGGTGCTTTGATTTTATGATTTTGCCTTGTTTAGGACATTCAGAAGCTTTTAAATACAAATTTTCGTCTCCCTCACCCCAGTGGATCGTCCACCATTTTGAGAAAACGGTCCCAAATCTTTTCTCAGTTTTTGACCTCTAGTTCGAAAACTATCGGTTCTGGAAACTTGACCACAAAGAACAAAATAAAAGACTATTAAATGAGCTTTCAAAAGACAAAATCGGAGCAACCGTTTAGGAGATATCGATGGTCAAAATTAACGGGTAGTTCTACCCTTATTTTGTCTCTGAATTGGATATTTCTTTCAGAAAATGAGTTTTTAAGCTAAGATTTTGAGGAAGTGACGGATATACACGTGTCAAAGACAAAATATTTAGTAGCGAAGGTTTGAGGAAAGGATTGCGTAAGAAATTGCGTCAAGTCCGAACAAAGAGGAACATCTGTGATCTTCCCCACCATGGACTTTAAAACATTTTTTTGTACAACTTAATTAACAATCTCTACGCATTTTAAACTTCAATGCCAACTACGTAGGCGTTGAATATTCTCATAGAAAAAATAGATTTCTCCTTTTTTCGTGATTTTTAAGGGGTAGTTGGAATGCTTCGCACGTCCCTGATTAGTATAACGGCCGAGGGGCTCGATTGAATAATTCTCAAATCGCCTCTGTTCCAACTTGTTAAGATTTATACCCAATAAGGTCCTTTTTATGACGACCGCCTCTTAATTTTTCGTAAAACTTCCACTTTTTTTAATAAGTAAAGTTTTAACTAGGATCGCTTAATTAGCTCGGGTCTTTCCAGGGTCAAGTAGTCTAGGAAACGGGTTCATCGTCTATAATTAAAGGCCATTGAAGAGTGCTTAAACTTTAAGAGCATTAGATGACGTTTATTCTGTATGCAAGGAAACTACGTTCAAAATATCAGATGAGGAAATATTCATATTTATTAATTAGGATAAAATTCATAAGCTGATTATTGAACAAATTATCTACCCACATTGAGTACCTCAGGTTCAGTTTCCAAAGAGATTTTGTTATTCAAAAGGTGCACTTTTTGATTCTGTGATTTTATCTTGTTTTGGGTACATATAAAGAAGTTCTAAATCCTAGTTTTCATCTCCACCCCTTCTCTGCTTCATCAGCAATTCTTTTTCTTTTCTTTTTTCGGTGTTTCTTCCTCCAGTTCCGAATCTGTGGCTTCTAGCAACTTGACCGCGAAGTACAAAATGAAAGAGTAATTAATTCTGCGTCTAATGAGCTTTCAAACGTTAAAATCGGACCAGCCGTTCAGGAGATATCCTTGGTCAAAGTTGATAAAATGAAAGTTTTCAAAAATCGCAAAAGTTGTCAAATTTGACCATCGATATCTCTTGAACGGCAAGACCAATTTTGACTTTCAAAAGCTCATTAGGAACAGAATTTAACAGTCTTCCATTTAGAACTTGGTGGTCAAGATGCTAGAATCAATTGTTTTCGAGCTAGAGGTCAAAAGCTGATAAAAGTGAAGATTTGGGACACTTTTCAAAATGGCAGAAGAAGCATAGGGTAGATTAAAGTTATTTTTCAGATAAATTATGAGGATTCGGAAAAGTGTGTTGGATCAAAAGGTCACGGATTTCATTTGTTTCGAGATTAACCGACGTCGGAATCATGTAACGAAACCATTATTTTAGGCTTCCGTTGCGCAAAACTGAATATATTTCGAGATCAAAATCCAAGTTACGGTTTATTATTTTAGGCGCTTTAAGTCGAACGCGCACAAAAATTAACGGGATGATATCGATTTCAAGGTTAAAACTTAATTTAAAATTACAAGATAAAATCAAGGTAAACGCATAAAATAAGTAAAAAAGTTGGCGAAAACAAAATTGATTGGCGATGTAGGTAGTTCCTAGAAAAAAAAGTTATCGACTCGACGATAAACAAGGTCAAACGAAATCGACCGTTTGTTAGAACGGAGAACCCCCACGTACAGTAATTTCTTGTTATCGGATTTTCAATTTTCCTATTAGGGCGAAATGCACTTTTTTAAAAGGAAATTTCCGGATTTTTTGGCGGGGAAATGGTGGGCTATTTTAGTTGTGGGAGTCCAACTCGATATTTTTGTATAAAATGATAAAAGATTAGCTTTTGCACTTTCCATTAACGTTGCTGTTGGAAAAATTCTCTTCCGGGAGGTAGGTAAATGGGAAAAAATCCAAATTGGCTTTTAAAATGAGAGGGAGGGGTTTCAGGGTGTCGTGTAACTTCGGGAAAGCCCTAACAATTCATACAATCTTTTAAAAGGATTGCGAAACGTTGGTTGAAATTGCGATATTCAATACCCAAGCATTGGTAAAAATAAGCATACAACGTGGATGCAAAGGGAAATATTTCTGCAGTGAAGATAACTGGCGATTATTTTTCAGCGCCATCTATTATGAGAAAATCACACTAAAACTTACTAGAATTTGCCTTAAATTCACGATTCAAATGATTCAAAGAAATTTTTACTCACAAAATTAAAATGGTCCCAAAACACAATAGATTTTCTTCGAGATTTTTGGTTTATTTTGTCAGGTGTGAATGATAGATGATCGGTAAAAGTTGGAAAACTCAAAAAGGTGCTCCATTTTATGAGGCTTTCAAAAGTTCCAAAATCGATCTAAAAGTTTGACACTTGGAACCTCATTGCACCTAAATAGGTAAATAGTCTGCCAAGTGAGGTGGGCAGGATATCCTGACTAGGCGAATAGTCTGCAAAGTGGGGTGGGCTAGCCTGCAAACTAGGTAAAAGTATACTAAGTGAGGTGGGCTAACTAGGTAAATAGTCTGCGGAGAAGGGTGGGCAGGATAGCGTCCACATTTCCTTCTTAAAACGGCAAATTCTTATTTTTGCCTTTAAACGCTCGAATCTGGCTAAATCTATTCCGGGGCGCTGATTTCGTATTTTGCGAAAGGGAAAGAATTATTAAAAAGATCAAAAAGTAACTTTTGAAGTCCGAAAACCAATTTGGAACTTTTATAAAATGAAATTAAGTTAAATGGTTTTTCAAAAGGAGGGGGAGGGAAAGCCCGCCACCGCAAGCCTGAATGGAGGGTCAAAGGAAGGAAATTATATTCGCGTTTCTGGGACGACATTAAATTACTGTCATCAACCATGACGTTGCTGAAACCATGCATGAGAGGCTAAAATTCATTTTTGGTTTCAACTGAACTGGCGGCTACGTTGCTGCCCCTTGGATTTCTCATCGATTAGAAGAAAACGACTTCCTGATGGCGGTCTTTGATCTTCTTGTAATTTTCGCATTCCGCCGGGTGGTGATCGTAATTTGCATCGGCGTAAGGAAACCTGCATCGTGAGATCTTTCCCACAATCTCACGTTATATTCGTTACAAAGTTTAGACTTCCCGAACATGGAGTTATGAAAAATTCGTACTCACAGGCTTCAACTGGCCGTTGACACGGAAACAAGAATAGTGTCCTTTGATAAGGATCCCACCTGGAACAATAAATTAAAATTAAAACGCAAGCCAGATGGCAAACGGGCAAAAAATTTCACATTTCCGGGGCATTAATAATTCATCTCCAGCCTTTTTCACTATTTCTGAACTTCACAGGTCATCATAAACGAACTTGTCCAGAAGATTTTTGAAAACATTCCAAACGATGAATAAATCCTCGGAAGTTTTTTTTAAAAGTTACGTAAGATTAATCTGAGGTATAATTTTTGAGCGCATGGAGTAGGATAGAACTGTTTATCACTTTAAAAGCCACCGAGTCGAATAGAAACGGCTTCGTAAATGTAAAATAGAAAAGGCGACGTAAAATAAAAAGCGTATGTGGTCGAGTGTGAACTTTTTTTTTCACACGATATTTTTCCGATAAAAAAATCTTTAACGTCTGGTAAGTAAATTTAGAACTTAACCTTTAAAAAGAGTCTTATGAAGTATTCAGCGTAGGTGATAAATACATAGTAAAAGCATAAAAAATAACATCGAATCTTACTAACCCTCGATAACTACGCCAAACACCTCATTATCACCAATTGGATTATCCCAAACGTACTACAACACTACCAGTCCTCCCTAACATCCTCCATCCTCCCCTAACCCTCCCACCACTCTCCCTCCTTTCCCCAATACCCTCCCTCCACCCCAACTCCACAAAGACAAAAATCTCCCTTCACAGGGATAAAACCAAATCCTTATAATATAATGTCTTCATGTAATTTATGACATAAAAACTCTGAGCTCAGCAATGTTGACATAAGGGATCTATTAAAAAAATCTGGAACGTTTCCCAAGACCACGATTAAATTAATTATAAAAATTCATTCTTTTAAGTCAAAACAACGCAATAATAATGCTTGGCTGGCGTGACAAATTTCCTTCACTCGATTTCACACGTTCCACAGACCCAAAAACAACAAAAGAGCGTTGAACTTGATTTTCCCGTCCATTTTATTTCACCTTAAGGCGAAACAAGAGAGGACGATTGATCTTTTATTTCTCCAACCTTGAGCATGATTAACGACACCTGCTGAATGAGGAGGGCCTTGATTTTAAAGTCAAAAACCCTTCCCATTGAACGAGAATCGACATTTTCGTCACGCTCTGTCTGGGGAAGACGATGATTCAACCGACTGAGTCAGCATGAATTTGATGAGTGAGAATCAAAATGACCAGGAATCTTCAATTTTTCCTCGAGTTTGTTGTGATGTGGTAAATGAAGCAGGTGATGAACCCTTCCGTCTGGAAAATGAATTTTCTCAGGATCTGTCATTTGATTATTTCTGAAGCCGGGATTGCGTCAGAGGGATTTTATGTGGTTAGGACAGGAAGATAGTCGGGAGCGAGTCGCCGGAGGTTAGTGAACCACTGGTTGACCTCCAATTCCCTCGTTGCGTTTCCTTTGTTTTCTACACCCTCTTATTATGTCTGTCTCTCTCAAGGTCATCAAACTAGTATATCGTTGCTGATGAAACCCGTTGCTGTGACGTCACATGAATTTTCATACCGCTTTTTCGACAATCGTGAACCTCTAGGCTTCTCGGAAACCTTATATCACAAAAGGATCATTCGTATCGTATATCCAGTGACTGCGCCTTTTACGTGGACACAAAAAGCTCTTGTTGGACGACAATGAGAAATAGGAGACATTATCTAGGATAAAGACCGGATTTTCATCACTTTCCAAGGACCCTGACTTTCACAAGTTTAAGAAATCAGAAGAAAAAATTAAGTCTAATCCCCTAAACCATATTTTTCAAGCTCAAACGTCTAGGAAAAAAGGAAAACGGTAGCTAACTTGACAAGAAAAATTCAAATTTATCCCTCCCGCAAATGGCTTTTCCCATAAAAACGTTGCTTTTCTACCAAACGCTTGAATTGATGAAAACAAATTTGACGATCCGAATTCTTCCCTCATTGGCGCTAAACTCGTGTTTTATTCACGATTTCACCTTGTACTTGAACAGCCTTGACACTATCGGAAAGACGAAATTTTTCGACACGCGCTTAAAAGAGTTAAAAGATTTATTTTTCGAAAAGGCGACTATCTTAACCTTTTTTATCCTCTCTAGGGGGTGATGAGTGTGACATCTTCGGGGAGGCCTGTCACCATAAAAACCCAACGCATGCCCGAAAAAAAGAGTCACCCTTTTAAATCGATTGGATAATAAATGGACTAAATAAAAGGAATAGTCGTTTCAAAGATAAACCTAGAAGGGATTTTAGTTTACGTTGGTGCCCATTAGGGATCAAACCTAGTTGGTAGGAGTGGGGGAATGGAAAGGAGAGGTCTGTGGAGGGGAGGATTTTTGAGAAAGTTTGACTTGAGGGCAGGGAATGATTCAACACAAGCAAGGAATAGGTTCCAACTTTAAACTAAGATATCTCAAGAACCATTGATATTATGAATCTTTAGCCAAAAAAGCAAGAATAAAACCCATGAACAGCAGGACCGATTCATTCAATCATGTCATACCGTATACGTCATAGGTGCAATGACAGTGAGAATTGAATATCGTAGTGGGAAATTAGAAATTCAAAACAAAATTGTTTTCTTCATGGACGACCTTAACGCATTGATCTGGCGAGTAGGCGCAACAGTTTTCGAACAGATGATTTCTGTTGTGGGGGTGGGTTTGTTTATGTCGTGACGTCACGAGAGATCGATTCGCAAACATATCGACTTAAAAGGGGTGAGTTTCGGGGCGCAAACTCCCTTTCTAATACGTAGTAATTTTTAAAAAAAATTTCTTTACCTCAAGCGATGTTCTATGTAGGAGTAGCAGGAAGAAACTGGTCCCGAGAGGACAAAGAGGTGGAAGGCCAGCTGTTGAACCATCAGCTGTCTGGCCTTGAACGTTTAAAGGGTGCAGGTACATCGGATATTAGAAAAAAAAAATTTCTTTTTGAGGTTATCGCTTTTTCAAGATAAACCTCAAAGATTAAAACGCAAAACATCACAATTTATGGCTTCAAAACATAAAAATAACGGGAAACTGCGCAATTGAGGTCTTTTGATCCTTGAAAACGTGCCCTAGAAATAGAACATTTTTTTTAGATATTTTGCCAAGGTTTCGCAATCAGGAAGAAAGGTCAAGGGACGTGATTTTTTCGTGTTTTTTGCCTTTTCATGGGATGCAATGTCGCGGGCTTTGTGATTGTTTCAGAAAGGTCGTCGAACCTGTTTACGCCCGACACCCTCGTTATCCAGGATCCATTATCAGTGTATCATTTTATTTACCCCACCGTTTATTATTTGTCCGAGTTTATTGGGAAGGCAGTGACCTCCAACGAAAATAAGTCCTACGTAAAAATGATCGATTTTCCTCACATCCTAAATATAGCCCAAGTTTTAAAACATCCATGATTGGACCTACAAAGTGACATAAAGTTTTTCTAATAAAGAATTCGGAAGTGAAAATATCAAGGCTACTGATATTAGAATTCGTCATTTTCAATTAGTCAGGTATACTCATTTTAATAAAAGATGTCATCAGTCAAGGTTTTGGGTCAAATTTTATGGCAAATTTTATTGCTATGCACCCATCCTTGGTGGTCAATTGAACAAATTGGAAAATTGTCCCCACTCATCACTATTGTTTGTATTGAGAACTTAATCCCTGTAGGGTCAAAGAGTTCTTGGGGGCCTTAGTTTTCTGCCAGGGTTTTTCAAATGAAGGGCAAATTTGTTGATTCTAAAGGTAGAACGATTTGTACGGAACCAAAAAAAATTGGCTCAGTTTTGAATTTTAAAATTAGATACTCAAAAGAGGAATTTGTTTATTCTCGTAATCTATTTTTGTGAAGATCTCGATATAGCAAAACAAAACCAGAAACGAGTTGAACGGTGGGAAATTTAAAAAAAAATAGAAAAACTTTTTTGGTCGAAAAATCGATGGAAGTTACTAGTTTGAGGGTTTGATGACCTCTTAGCGGTTCAGACAAAAAATTAGCGTAGCACGAATGCAGTTTTTCCAAGGCTGAGAAAGCGAAGTCTTCCTCGTTGAAAGGCCAACGGCCGATTTGCGCTCAAGAAAACAAATAAAAAATCTTTCATTTACGTATGTCGTTAACCTTGAAAGGGGCCACCAGACACTCCTTCGTATCTTCTTGGTATGAACGGGGGGAAATTACATTTTCTTGATACGCAGAAAAAAGATAAGGAAAACTGCATAACGGTCAACAAAGGTTGAAAATTTATCCGTTGGAAGGTTCATTAAAACTGTTTTTTTCGAGGAAGGTCTTCCTTCCATGGGAATTATTCTAAATGAAAGGGAAATGACCTCTGTTAAAGGAGTGTATATAATTTGGCTATGGAAATTGGAAAATTCTGTCTCCAAAGAGCAAATTTCCGTTTAAAAAAAGCCAAAAACCGATCGTTAGGAGAGGGAAGTCAATGGTGCAATGAGGGTCCTGGAGGTGAGGACAAAGTAGGTGAACCCAGGGCCACGAAGGAGGCCAAACTTCAATAATTGAATAGACTCAAAAGATCGAACCGTCAAAACTGTCCAAAACGGTCTAAAAACTCAGCTCCCTGTGGACCGATAGACTTGAAATATGCAGAGCTCTTTATTATCATATAAAAGAAGAACAGCGCCAAATTTCAAGTCGATCAGTCCACAGGGAGCTTAGAAAAATGCCGTTAAGATCAGAGGTATTAGGCTGTTTTAGAACGTTTTGAAACATTAGCAGACCGTTTTAGACCTTATAACACCAATTTTAGACAATTGGGACCTTATAGAACGTTTTTAGAGCATTCCAGGGGTTCACCCAGCCCCACCATGACCTTTGGGGAAATTATAGAAAACGACGAAACGTTTCTGATTCAGGTAACCCAATTTTAGTATCAATTTTAGTTAATAATTATTTCTGTGTTTAGTCATCATTTGAACTTTTTTCAGCACGAGCCTGATATACAAGTGGGTCAACGAGATATCCAGAAACAGATGGCCTTAATTGTTTGGGGTTTTTGCTTTTTCGCTTTATTAGGATCAGAGGGCACGTGGGTAATAAAATAGGGAGGGTTTAATTTCAAAAGATTTATCCTTTCCCGTAGAATGGAAACGGAAAAACCGCATTTCGTCGGGCACAAGTACTTCCCTCCTAAAACGAGCCTCCAGTCAAGAACCTCATCCTACGCCTCTGCATCAAATTATAAAAAAAGAAAAAGGTTTTCTTGAAAAGTGAAGGACTCTAATAAGTGGTAGAGGGTAAAAACGGGCAAAGTAACCCAGAAGAACTCTTCAAACCCCCTAAACCAACTTGGCCAGGGCTAAATCCACAAAAAAATAGGTCAACCGTAGAATATCACATTTTACATACACTTTGACATAATTGAGCGTATAACCGTGCAGAAAGGAAATCGATCGGAAATTGATATCATGATGCACGCCCTTGGTGGACACCTATTTTTAAAATTTCAAATGGAAAATTTTAAGCGAAATTTTCAAATTAATTTAATAGCTTTCACCTTCTAATCGAAAACATTTGGTTTAGAGCCTACACGGAAAGGTCAATCAATTTCTTCCCTCTTTAATGAAAACGCAGTCCTTGACTCGAAGCTTGTTTATACATATCGACATTAAAATAGACCAAAAGGTCAATGAAAAAGAATTTAATATTTCATTATCCACCCGATCTATTTATAAATGAAAAATCCGATAGGAGGATAAAAGACGTGGGTGGGAAAGCATTAAAACTTGAGGAACCCTTCGGTAAAATTACTTTTCCAATTTTAGTTTTCTCAAAGAATACTAGTTTTAGGGAAGTTTACGAAAGTTCAGGCACCAAGGACGGTGAACGTAGAACCCAAAATGTACTTGTCTGGCGCTCACCCCAAAGAAAAGTTCCTTTAAAATCCTCCATGATCCCCCCTCCCCAACTACCCCACAAAACCTCTCGATCACACACTGCTCCATACTGCCCCAAATATCCCCCAATGACACCCACTCCCAAATCCCCCCCTTCCAATTGATAGCCCTAAAAACCTGGAGGAATCAATCCTTTCGAAAAAATTTCGGAAAAGCAAATATTTGATGTGATTCATTCCTAAATTTACAGGTTCTCTTCCTTATGATTAGATTACATATTCAAACACTCGAAAATCCTTTTAAGTTATTACAACGCAAAAATAAAGAAAGTTTATAAAACATGACTAGATCGATTCCAAACCAGTGTTTTCAGACTTTTTTAACACATTACGTGACGATAATCTTTCTTAAAAGCCCTTAGAATAAAAAATTACTGCTAATTACACTTCCAGACTATTAATCGGACGAAATTGAACTGATATACGCTAAAAATAAAACTTAATCTTTGATTCTTCATTCAAGGCTACGACCTTCTCAAATCGACAGATTACATAAGAACGTTATGTTCTTAAAAAAGACGATGATCAAGCTTTGCCAAGTGAAATAACATCAGAGATCGATTTTGACATGCGACAAGGATTTGGAGACTCAAAAATGACAAAGAAGCACAGGAGGGTTCTGGACCGAAAAAAGGCGTTTTCTACTCTCTTTGTTGACTAATCGACTCGAAATTTTTCCCAGCTCTCCTTTAATGAGATTATAAAAAGCTAAGGCGTTAATCCTAAACTTTGCGATACGGCGTTCATCAATGGGGTCCAGGGTTCAAGGCAGGCGGTCCCCAAATTGAACCCAATATACCTAAAATGGACTTTTCCGATGGGAAAACACCACGCGAGGGCGATATCATCAAGTAGTGGGAAAAAAAGATCTCAAAATTTCAAGTCGATTGGTCCACTGGAAGCTGAGCAAATGCTGTTTTTTGTTTGACTTTTCAGGGTCGCATAAATCAAAGGGTTTTCAACAGTAATCAAGTGCATGCGGAAGGTATGGAAGGTCTCACGAAAAAATAATAAAAGATAAAGAGGAACAGTTGGAACACATGCTGCACAATAATTTCTAGATAAGATAAAAACGGTAAATAAAAATAAAACGTAGTTTCCTCACTGTCTGGGAAAAAAGGTGATAATTTTCATAATAATGATGACGAAAAGAAAAAGGACTGTTTTTAAAATTAAGGTCAAGTTGAGACGTAAATAGGAAGAAGTTTGAGAAAGAAAAAAAAATTACTAACGGTAACGAGAAAGAAAGGGTCTTCGTGAATGGCAAACGGTCAAGAAGGCCATCGACTTGCATTTGGAGGGAGAGGAATCACGATTTCAAAGGAACAAGCTGTCCAGGTTACACCAAAAAGCAAGCAGAACTTGGCGACATGGACTTCATTTGAATAATTGAAATTTATTAATTTTTGTAGGTCAGAGGAGACTTGGCGTAGGAGGGGAATAAACAAGCTGGAAAATAATCTTTAAAAATATCAACCTTAACCTGCCCCAATAACTCGATGAGACCCTCAAACCTTTCATTATATTTCGTGAAAACAATTTTTTACGAAAAAATCTGGTCAATGATCGGGTGTTTGACCTAATCGAAGCGGAAAACAATTTTTTCCTATATTAAAAAAAGAGCCTTGGCCCAATAATAGGTTTACGACCTTAAGGGACGATGACTTCCGAAAATCGACCAATGGGATAATCTATTTTGTTCCAATTCCGCCTAAAAACCTTTTCCTTACAAAGGTTGCCAGGGTTTTAAATTGCAAAAATTGAATTTGAAAGGTTTTAAACAATTTAATCGAAAAGTTCATTTTTTAAACGTTTTGAAACGGAATCAATTTTGCGAGTCCCGCGAGTCATTCTTTTAATGCGAAATTGACGAGATGCAATAAGGAAACTTTCACCGTAAAATTGTTTTTTAAAAATTGCAAAAAAGAGCTCCGATCCTCTCATATTTTCAGGAAAATGTTTGCATTGCACGAGAGCCGTTATTTTCCCATCAAAAAGGTTGATGACTGAAGATAAAAAATTTGGGAGAAAAAAAAATTTAAATTTTTTTTATCGTTGAAAGTGCAAATATTTAAAGAAGGGAGGACAAGATTAAAAAGAGATTAAAAGAGTTAGGATGATAACAAAAGTGAAGTGGAAAAGATAAGCAACCAAAACAGAGCTAGTCCACAAAAGTGTCTGGAGCTATCCCCGACGTAACTTCCTCACGAATCCCCCACCTTCATATATCATTTTAAGCCTTGATCTTATTATTTATTAAGTTAAAATTGAGAAAAAAGTTTAAAATATTGAGGAATTGAACATGCTGCCAGGATATTTGTTCTAGATTACAACAGTAGATGTTGGTAAGAATGTCGTAAAAAGAGGAGAGAGGACAATAAAATTTTATTACTTTATCATATTTCCTTTGAGGGCATACGGGTTGTTTCATTTTTTCTTCTTCTTCTTCCCGTGGAGGCTTTAAACGTCTTGAGCAATTGCCTGTAATCCGGTAAAGTCGTTCAACCTCACGAAGCCAAGTTCATTAACACGGAGAAGGACGGGCCGTGGGGCCGAAGGAAGGGAGGGATCAAGTCTTCTCTCGAACGTATCCAGTCAATTTGTGAAAGTGTACAAATCAATTTGTGAACCCCCTTCTTCGGGATTGATTTGTCCCCTTTTAGTTTATTTCGCTTTCTTCGTAAAAGGGCTTATCGCAGTAATTTTTGTTCGTCTGCTTTAACAACTGAAAGAACAGAAGAAAAAATTCGCCCAAAACGGGCCTCAGCTAGAAAACGAGTTGAAATCTATCAGAACTTGCGGTCCAGAAGTTCCCTCGCATATCCCAGGGGAGTGAGGCAAGGGGAGCACCTAAAATGTGGCCAGTTTATCCGTCCAAAAAACAACGCGAACTGACTGTTTATCCATCCAAGATCTTTAAAAACAAAGCGAACTGGCTGTTTACCCGTCCAAAATCTTTAAAAACAACTCGCACTGACGGTTTATCCTTCCAAAATCTTTAAAAACATCGCGAACTGATTGTTTTTAAATGTAAAACCGGTTTAAAAACTTACCAACACAAAATACATAACACCTTTTCCCTCCAAAAACAATAAAAATTAGTGAAATGAAGCGGCAGCGTTCCGCCAGGCCAAGCATTATTAATTTTTAGAAACTCCAGACTATTCACCTAGCGTTCCAGCAAACAGTCCCATTTTTTTAATTTTGGGTACCTAGGTTTTCCTTATTGACCCAAAATTGGTGACCATCTGTACATTTTAAAACAAGGGTCATTTTAACTTCATTTTTCTATCCTCATTCATCAGTAAGTCAAACTTTCAATGCTTCAAAACCGATCACTTTTTTGGAAATTTTATTAGGTCTAATCATAGGTACCTATGTCCATACCAAGCATCAATTATGATACTGAGAGCTATATAATTTTACGTTTCTTTCTGAAGATGGAATTTTTTTTTCTGAGGTGCTAAATATTGGTTTATGTGGATATAGGTAGAAGCCCTAATGTTAGGGCATAGGTTGCAATATTATAGGTGCGTAACTAATACATGAAAAGCATAATCCTCTTACCTCTTCAATGATTCGAGTTAAATTTTCACCAAGTTTTTTTTAAAGGGGGTGATTCAGTAAAACACAGGAATAAGGAATATGGGCTTGCTCGAGTCAAGGGGTTCTTATAGAGTCCCCCACTCTCGGCCTCAGTTCCCCCCCTCAAACGACCACCCTCACAGCTGACGACCAAAACATTACAAAACCAATCGCTTCACACAAAAACAACGAAAAAACAAGCATTTTCTCATCAGAAAAAGTTGATTTCTGGATTTAATTACGTCGATTATGATCAATCGATGATTCATTTTGAACATCGAAAGCGTTTGAGTTGATTCCAATGGTGATTTGTGATGTTTTTATGTTGTTTTGATTGAAAATGACTTGAAATCCGTCATAAAAATGATAAAATTTTGGAGAAAAAAATATGATGAAAACTTACCTCCATATCCAGACTTGACAGTTGTCACTCTGTATCGATTGTCCGCCCCATAAACTAATTTATAGATTCGGATTGTTTTTGAAGAGGCGTAACGAGAGGACAAAGAAGTAAAGAGAAGGCGAAATAAAATAAAAGGGAAAATAAACGATGAGGTCGCGATGTTCGATTTGTACACGCAGTCTGGCGAATGCAACATTCGAAAATTGGTGGCGGACGGCGCAGCTTTCTACGCAGCCCCCACCAGCAAAATCCGCTCTCCGAGAAATAAAAGAAAAAAAGCCCCACTTCAGACTCCAAGCAGGAAAAACGCGGAGGATTTCACATTACGTGCATTTCGCTTACACAAAATTGCATATAATGTTCGAAATAATTGCCCTGTTTTTGTTTTTCAGGAAGGGACGAAAATATTCTTTTTAGAAGTTCACTGAAAGTTATGCTCTTGTTTTCCTGCTCATCAGTGGGCCAAAATGAGGATTTAGGGACATCCCTTCCGTAGTTTTAGCTTTGAGTTTATAAACACTATTATTATTTGTAGTATTTGTCTATTTGTCTACAAGTTACAAACACTATAGTATTTGTAAACTCAAAGGTTTTAGCAAGCACGCAGCGATGCAAGCACCATGGCTTATCCAGGAACGCTTTTCTCCAAAAAGTTAATCAAAACCAGAGTTACCAGGCTCACAAATAGTAAAATAAAAATTGGTCGATTTGTAGCAAATTGGGCTAAGGGAGGTCTAGGTCATGTAACCTCAGATCTTGACAAAACTTTTTTTGGTGGTTCCAGACCTCAAAAAAGTTTCCCTGTATTCGAGGGTTTCTGTGAATGGCCCTCAGGAAGCCAAGGAAAGATTCGGAAAGCGAAAATATGAATTTTCGAAAATTTACAAATGAGATTTTGATTCTTATGTAAAAGTGCACGAAAAATCGCCCAGGAAAATTTTTCTCGTCAAAAACAACATTATGGGGAGGTCCGGGGGGCCCATCTGCACCTATCGCTCAGAATATGAAACCCTTGAGAAAGGATATCCAACAAATAAAAAGAAAACATTATATTCGTACTCAGCACCCCAAAAAACGTAAAGGTTTTCAATTTTGTCAATATTTAAAAAAAAATCCCTTAGTGATTTGGGCCAAAAAGGACCAAAAGCCAGCAAGGAGGAGGATCAAATCTGCCTCAAATTAAGACTTAATCTTTCAGAGATGATTTTAGAAATTCATGAAAAAAGGGATATTTTAATCACTTCTATTATGACGTCATTACTGAGGCGACCATGAACACCACGTGCTGTTTCAGTACGAGGTTTCATGAAGGTTATCTTGTTTTATTTATTTGTTGACTTCCAAGTTTTTATTTGAATTTTATAGTGATGGAAGTTGAAGTGGAGAATCGTCGGGTTCTTGCTCGATTCAAATCAGAATCGGGTGAAGAAGTCGGAAGCCTTTTCGACGTCCCTATTGACGTCAGTGTCGACCAGTTGACTAATATTTGCAACAGCATTTTGGAACAGGTAAAAATTTAAGAAATAAAGCAAGAAATGATGTAAATATTTAGGAGGAGCCGACCCCTTTTACGTTTTTCGTCAACGAAGTCGAAATTCTGAAAACTCTCCATGGGGCGTTAGATTCGAGCAAATTGAACACCGAGGACGTCGTCGAGATTGTCTATCAGCAGCAATCGGTCTTCAAAGTCCAAGCAGTCACGCGATGTACGAGTTCGATGCCTGGCCACGCGGAAGCCGTCATTTCCGTCATGTTCAGCCCAGACGGGAAAAAACTGGCAAGCGGCTCCGGCGATACAACCGTCAGATTTTGGGACGTTTCCACACAGACTCCACATTTTACTTGTTCTGGTATACCAGGCTTGCCTAGTCATTCTTTTTTAGGTCACAAAAATTGGGTTCTTGTCATCGCATGGTCGCCAGATTCCTCTAAACTCGTCTCCGCCTGTAAAAACGGTCTCATTCTTCTCTGGGATCCAAACACAGGAAAGCAAATCGGTCCTCAAATGAAAGGACACAAACAATGGATCACAGCATTAACCTGGGAACCATTTCATACAAGTAAACATCCTTTTTATATCAACAACTAATGTTTTTAGATTCCGAATGTCGATATTTTGCCAGCAGCTCGAAAGACGGCGATATTAGGATATGGGATTCGTTTTTAGGCAAATGCAGCAAAATATTGACTAGCCATACTAAAAGTGTCACTTGTCTTATCTGGGGCGGAAGCGGTTTGATTTATTCAGGATCGCAAGATAGAACCATCAAAGTTTGGAGAGCAGAAGACGTAAGAAACCAAAATTTAAGCATTCAATTTTAATCTTTTTTTAGGGAGTTCTTTGTCGAACTTTGGAAGGTCATGCTCATTGGGTCAACACTTTGGCTTTAAATACAGATTTTGTGATAAAAAATGGTTCCAATTTAATCAAAGATGTTGATCCTAAGAACCGTAAGTGCATAGGGGAGAAATCATCAAGTTTATTGTTCTTGATGTTCTTTTTTGTAGGTTCGATGTCCCAAAAGCTTGCTCAAGAACGATACAATGCCGTTTGTTCGGATGGAGAACGTCTGGTCTCTGGCAGTGATGACTTTACTCTTTTTCTCTGGAAACCAGAAACTGAAAAGAAATCCATTGGTAAGTACCTGACCACATTTGAACGTTTAAATGCCCGTAACTTCCACAATGACCAATTTAATTATTGTGTCGCATGTTATTTACTTGTTAACATCCTCATTGTTACGTTCTTTTTTAGCAAGACTGACAGGACATCAGCAGCTGGTGAACTGCGTCCGATTTTCGCCCGATACTCGCCTTTTTGCTTCCGCCTCTTTTGATAAATCGATAAAACTTTGGGATGGAAAAACTGGAAAGTGAGTTTTGACGGAGAAATGTCTGCAGTTTTTAAAATTTTATTGTTTAGGTTCATAACTACACTGAGAGGGCACGTTCAAGCTGTTTATATGATCGCATGGTCTGCAGATTCGAGACTTTTAGTGAGCGGAAGTGCCGATTCTACCCTTAAAGGTAAGTTTTTGCAAAGTAGAGGTTTTTTAGATCAATTTTAATGTGTTTTTGTGTTCCCAGTGTGGAGTATGAAGACGAAAAAGTTGATGCACGATTTGCCTGGGCATCAAGACGAAGTTTATGCTGTTGATTGGTCATTGGACGGCTATAAAGTTGCCTCAGGAGGAAAAGATAAAGTTTTAAAATTGTAAATATTGGTTTAAATTATTATTCTGTCTAAATTTTCTTATTTTTCCTTAGGTGGCAAAACTGAGATTCTCACTTCGTTTTTAACTTTTGTTTTTATGAAATTGTACATAAATAAACAATTTTTAAATAAAACATTTATTTATTGTACTAAAATATCCTGTTATATGAAATCCTGCTATAGTACTGTTCTAGATATCCTAAAGACGTCTATTTTCGGTTCACGATTACCAAAATCTTTATAGAAATGTAAAATTTTCTATAAAATTGGGCATAGAACAATCAGAATTTTGTATAAAAAGTTTTATTAACATCAAAAATCGATTTTTTTTATTACATTATACACAATCCGATATGGTTTATTGATTTGATAAAATAAAATAAACATCCAAAACTCTGGTTTTACTAAAACAAAATCGAAGGAAAACTTAAACCGATTTATGAAATAAAAGCGGCCGCTTTCGCTGCTATTTTTTCTCGGCAGACCGGGCAATGTGAATGAACCATAAGACTGCAGTCTTCGCATAAGCAAACATGGCCGCAGTTCAGGATTATGATTTCTTTAGGATTATCCCTAAAAAAAAGTTTATTTTGTCGATTTTAAGTCCAGAACTTACTTGCAAATGACACATTTTTCGTGTTCCTGAAGTTCGGAAGAAGTTCTCGCTTTTCGCCGCCTTTCAACTCTAGTGGTTTCAAGCCTTCGGGCGATTTCTTCATCTCGTTTTTTATCCTGGTACGCCGAGTACCATTTCTTAAAAATATTATAGGCTAAAACGACGCCAATTCCTCCACACAATAACGCTAAATATCTATAAAAATCAGTTTAAAAATTAACACTTGTGGATTCTATGACTGCACAATCAAATGCCTGTAATTTTCTTAATTTTTGACCGTTTTTATCAAAATATATACCATTAAAAAGCTCTTTTAAACAGCTTTCTAATGGTATAAGTATCAATATGATCGGTAAAAAATTATGGAAGTTATGGGCATTTTGAGCTTACTTATAAATGTTTCGGTTTTGTTTTAAGTTTCTTAAAAGGGAAGAAGCTGGCATTGAGGTAATAAAATACGGGTGACCGGTTACGGGCGGTCCTAGTTGGAGTTCACCTTCGGGATTTTTACTTATTTCGCCTATCACTGAAAAGGATGAAGTTTAGATTTTGAAGGATGAATTTTAAAATGTTACCAGTTATTATACAGCCTTCTTTTAACAATTCTTCGGTGGTTCCAAGTCCTTGTTGTTTGACGCCGTTGAAAAATCCGATAACGTGATCCATCATGCTTAAACTTGTGTTTTCAAACTTGTTATAAACGGTGTCTAAATCTAAAACTTCGGCTCCCAAAGGATCGAGGACATGGACAAAAGTTTTCCCTCTTTCGATAGCAAATGGTACCAAGTTGTATGAGTCGTGGACGATATTTTTGTGGTCCGACCTGCAAAAAGTTTAAACCCAGTCAGTGTGAATTAGGT
Organism: Orius laevigatus; assembly: GCA_018703685.1. Classification (NCBI taxonomy): domain Eukaryota; kingdom Metazoa; phylum Arthropoda; class Insecta; order Hemiptera; family Anthocoridae; genus Orius; species Orius laevigatus. Next base: position 82,542 of record JAGWEN010000140.1, on the reverse strand, counting down.
CAATTTACAGCAGAAGTTCCCAAACTTTTTCACAGTGCACCCCCTTTTAAAAAAATAAAATCCTGTACCCCCCCCCCAAAAAAAAAGTTAATTTTGAGGTTTTTGAAGAAAATTGGGGTTTTAAAAATGTAGATTTAGAGGTTTTTGACAAAATAAATTGCACTTAAAACGCTGATTTTGAGGTTTTTTGATGAAAAATCGGCTCTTAAAAACATGATTTTGAGGGTTTTTTATTTTTTATTTTTTTAAACGAAAATTTGGCTTTAGAAATGTTGACTGAGAGGTTTTTGATGAAAATTTGGCTCTTAAAACCTTGATTTTGAGATTTTTGACGAAAAAAGGCTCTTAAAACTTTGATTTTGGGATTTTTGGACGAAAGTTGGGCTTTAAAAATGTTGATTTTGAGGTTTTTTGACGAAAATTGGGCTTTAAAATAAATGTTGATTTTTAGGTTTTTGACAAAAATTTGGCTCTTAAAACCGTGATTTTGAGATTTTTGGTGAAAAAAAGCTCTTAAAACTTTGATTTTGAGATTTTTGGACGAAAATTGGGCTTTAAAAATGTTGATTTTGAGGTTTTTTGACAAAAAATTGAAAGATTTGAATAAATTGAAATGAAATTTGAAATAAATTGAAAATATTGAGGAAGAAAACAAAACTACTTTCTCGGAAATCGCTTAAAACCTGATTCTGAGGTTTTTTGACGAAAAAATGGCTGATTTTGAGATGGATGATGGAGGATTTTTATTTAATTTATTTTATTTTATGTTGATATTTTGACGAAAAATTTGGCTTTAGAAAGCTTGACTGAGAGGTTTTAGACGAAAATGGCTCTCGAAACCTTGATTTTGAGGTTTTTGAAGAAAAATTGGGCTTTACAAATGTTGATATTTGAGATTTTTGACGAAAAAAGGCACTTAAAACTTGATTTCTGAGGTTTCTGGACGAAAATTGGGCTGAGAAATGTTGATTTTGAGTTTTTTGAACGAAAATTTGGCTCTTTAAACGTTATTTTGAGGTTTTTGAAAAGAGGCTCTTAAATGTTGATATTGAGATTTTTGACGAAAAAAGGATCTTAAAACTTGATTTTGAGGTTTCTGGACGAAAATTGGGCTTTAAAACATTGATTTTGAGGTTTTTGAACGAAAATTTGGCTCTTTAAACCTTTATTTTGAGGTTTTTTTTAAAGAAAAGATGGCTCTTAAAATGTCGATTTAAAGGTTTTTGATGAAAAATAGCCTTAAAATATGTCCAGAAAGAAAAGAAAAACTAAATTTTTGGGGAATATTTGGGGGGAAAAACTTGAGCCTGCCCACACCCCCCAGGGAACAGCTTACGCCCCCAAGTTTGGGAACAACTGATTTACAGCATATAAACCTAAATACCCCAACCTCCTAAACACAAACTTCCCCAAACACCACCACTCTCCAAGCACTGCTCACTTAAACACCCCCATAGCGAAAAGTATTACAGAAAAATGCAATTTTTACCAGAAGCCGGCTGCATTTCGAGTAATGTTGTGCTCTCGGATGGTAAGACGCTGAACTACTCCAGTCACATCCGAAGCATACATCGCTCGTATCGGCTTATCCAGAGCTTTAATTTTCCCTTGATATATAACATATCCACGTGCAACGTCATCTATCTTGTCAAAATCAGGATTTATTCCTAAACTTTGAGAATCCTAAAAAAAATACAAGAAATCAGTCTCACGGTAGAAAAAGTGAGGGACAAAATGACGTTTTCTAAGCTCCTTGTCAACCAATAAACTTAAAATTTGACTGTTCTCCTTTAATATAACACGAAAAAGCCCTAAAAATTTCAAGTCAATGTGTCAAAAAGGAGCTGACAAAACTCATTCTGACACCACAAAAAATTTTAATGAGCCGAGTGCCCACTCAAACTCACATAAACAACAAACCTCAACTAAACGGACGGATTTTCTGAATTTAAAATAAAAATTGCTGCAAACGCAAAAAACGACGGCATCCAAACCAAGAGCCAAAATATCACCCCAGTTATTCATGTTTTATTCACACATTTCACTATTTTCTTTAAAATTTTAAATTCAAAAATAAATTATCATGTGAACTGATAAGAGAAATCAACAAAAATACTCCACTGCCTTTTAAATCGTGCGAGTACACTTCAAAAATTAGAAAATGAAAAACTTAAAATTGGATACTTTATCGAAAAATTGCATAAATGATTAAAGTGTTTAGCACATCAGTTCAGCCAATAAAAAACAACACTAAAAACTGATAACAAGTGATAATACATCTTGGTGATAAGCAAGTGTGATAAGCATGGTGATAAGCTGATAAGACAACAAAAACTATTCACTGCCTTTTGTATCGTGTACTAATTGCTAACAAAAAAAATAAAATAAAATATATTTTTTTAAATTTCGTGGGATTCAAATAAAGATTGAACTTTCATGATAGATTCTGAGTTTTGAATTTTAAATTTAAGATAAATTTGAGAATTGAGAGTCTCGTTTTGTAATCAGCTGTTTTTGAGATACGTAGCCAAAAATCGTAAATCGTGAAGTGGGGCCGCCTGTGAGATGACAGAACACTCTTTCTAAAATATCGGATTTTGTAAATTTTATTTATTTATTTTATTTATTTGCGTTTTGTCTTGATTTCGAGAATGGGTGGGAATCAAAGCGTCCAAGTCCCAGGAGGTGGAAACGAAGGATATCACGTATTGAAGGTGACATAGAATTTTTCAATATGCCGGAAACTTAAAAATTTCGAATGCCGGATTTCAGGTTCAGAAGAATTCGCCAGGAGAAGCTGCTGGATTGGAGGCGTTTTTTGATTTCATCGTTGTTATCGATGGGATACGACTGGTTCGATTTTGAAAACAGATTTGTCTTGTTGAACTTCTTTTTCAGGATCAGGACAACGATTCTTTGAAGGAAGTACTGAAGAACGGGATCGGAAAGCAGCTTACGATGACCGTCTATAGCAGCAAAACTCAGAGTTTGCGGGCTCTTTATATCACGCCGAGCAACACATGGGGTGGTCAAGGATTGCTCGGAGTGAGCATTCGGTTTTGCTCGTTTGAAGGAGCCAATGAAAACGTTTGGCATATTTTGGTAATGAGGATGTCATAACATTAGATAGTAGATGGTTCTGTAATTCCCCCTCCTGCCCTATGACATAAAATTGTCTCATAAGACCTTGATATTGAGGTTTTTTGACCAAAATTCGGCTCTTAAAACCTTGATTTTGAGGGTTTTTTTTTAAACAAAGATTTGGCTCTTTAAACCTCAATTTTGAGGTTTTTGATGGAAAATTGACTTTGAAAAAGTTCATTCTAAGATTGGACCAAAAATAGCCTTAAAATGTTGATTTTGAGGTTTATGACGAAAATTTTCCCCTTAAAACCTTGATTTTGAGGTTTTTTATGACAAAAATTTGGCTCTTTAAACCTTGATTTTGAGGTTTTTGATGGAAAATTTGGCTTTGAAAATGTTCATTCTAATATATGACAAAAATATTACCCTAAAATGTTAATTTTAAGGTTTTTGATGAACATTTGGCTTTTAAAACGTTGACTTTGCGGTTTATGACGAAAATTTGCCCTATAAAACCTTGATTTTGAGGTTTCTTTGACAAAAATTCGGCTCTTTAAACCTTGATTTTGAGGTTTTTGATGGAAAATTAGCTTTAAAAATGTTCGTTCTAAGTTTTGACAAAAAAATAGCCTTGAAATGTGGATTTTAAGGTTTTTGATGAAAATTTGGCTTTTAAAACGTTGATTTTGAGGTTTATGACGAAAATTTGACCCTTAAAACCATGATTTTCAGGGTTTTTTTGACAAAAATTCGGCTCTTTAAACCTCGATTTTGAGGTTTTTGATAGAAAAATGGCTTTAAAATGTTCGTTCTAAGATTTGACGAAAAAATAACCTTAAAATGTGGATTTTAAAGTAAATTTTCATCAACAACCTTGATTTTGTCGTTTTTGATGAAAAATTCACTCTTGAAATATTGATTTTGAGATTAATGACGAAAAATTAGCTCTCAAAACCTTAATTTTGAGGTTTTTGACCAAAAATGTGGCTTTATGATTGTTGATTTTGATGTTTTTGACAAAAAATTAGCTCTTTAAACCTTAACTTCGAGGTTTTTGATGAAAAATTGTCTCTTAAAATGTCGATTTCAAGTTTTTTGACAAAACAAATAGCCATAAAATGTGAATTTTGGATCCACTGGATTCCCCACTGATAGATATCGATCTTTTCTTAATTTTAGGAAGTTCACCCATCATCCCCAGCAGAACTTGCAGGCTTGAAGCCTTTCTCCGATTACATCATTGGAGCGGATTCGTCGCTACATGAGAGTGAAGATCTTTTTACATTAATCAGCGTCCACGAAGGTCGCCCTTTAAAATTATACGTTTACAATATAGACCAAGACTGCTGCCGTGAAGTGGTCATAACCCCGAACTCAGAATGGCTTGGCGAAGGTAGCCTTGGATGCGGAATCGGCTACGGATATCTCCACAGAATACCCATTCGCAGCATTGGCCCAGAGCTTAAACCTTTACTTGCTCAAGAAGCAGCCGAAAATCCTTCCACTCAGGTATAAAATTTGATCATTTATGCTGTTTTTATCTCTTTTTTTAGGTACCCAAAGACTTATCTCAAGGCATTGCCAATTTAACGATAGAAGGTTCTCAACCAGTAGCACCACAAGCGGTTCCTTTGAGTAATCCTGCTTTGAGTGGTCCACCTCATCCTGCTATGGCAGGAGCGATGACGACAGTTAGTAGCGCTGTCCCACCGCAGTATGTGACGACCAATGTCCGACTGTTAGATGATAACCAAATTGAGACTTATAATCCACCGCCGCCGATGCAGTATCCGACACCGTACGTCCAGCAGCCTTATATACCCCCTCCGACGACCGCTATGCCGAGTTACTCGCACAGCCAGGTCATGCCGAGCTACTCAGCGGTTCCGCAACAACCGTGGAACCCTCAAGGCGAAATTGGGACGACGGAACAACTTTATCCTCAGCCGACGTACACTTCACCGTCATATCCAGCTATGCCGACAAATCAAAACTTAATGGATTCATTCGCTACTCAAACGGTGACGACGCCGATTTCATTACCCGGAATGCCGCCCATCACCGTAAGCGCTACACTGCCCTTCAACACGATCGAGGCTTTTCAATCCGCGCAGCAAAATCCGACCGTTACGGCCACCCAATAAAAGTTTAAGAAAATCCAATATTTTAGGATTTTTGTAATATTTGTTTTAAATGTGCCTAACTTATGTATATAACAGAAATTATCATTTCTATTCATTTTCTCAAATTAAATTTTTGGTTTCTTTTTCCGATTTATTTTTTTATGCCTGGGAAATTTTATTTATTTTCAATGATCTTTAAACTACTCTCCTTTTTTGTATAAAAATATTATATACCAGTGCAATAACTTTGTATTAATTTTAAAAATAAAATATATTGTATTGACTACTTATTAAAAGTTAAATTTCTTCTAAAAATGCTGAAAAATACAGGGTCAGACACAGCAAACCAGGGGCGGACTGGGACCTTAGGGTGTGGGTGGGTTATCAGTTAAGGAGTTAAGGGGGCGCCCGGTGTGCAGAAAATTTTGACAGAAAATTGGCTCTTAGAAAAATATATTCAGTAAAAACAGAGGTTCCCAAACTTTTTCACAGTGCGCCCCCCTTTTAAACAAATTAAAACCTTTGCCCTAAAGTTTTGAATGTCAACTTTGAGGTTTTTGAATGAAATTTGGGTTTTAAAATGTTGATTTTGAGGTTTTTGACAAAAGAAATTGCACTTAAAACGTTGATTTTGAGATTTTTTGAGAGAGAAAATTTGCTCTAATAACCATGATTTGGAGGTTTTTGACAAAAAATTTCCAATTTAAAGTGATTTTGAGGGGTTTTTTTTTAACGAAAATTAGGCATTTATAAATGTTGATTTTGAGTTTTTTGACGAAAATTTGGCTTTAAAAATGTTAAATATGAGGTTTTTGGACGAAAATTGGGCTTCATAAATGATTTCCAGGTTTTTTAAACCAAAATTGGGCTTTACAAATGGCTTTGTAAATGTTGATTTTGAGGTTTTTTGAAGAAAATTAGGCTTGAAAAATATTGATTTTGAGGTTTTTGACGAAAATTTGGCTTATAGATTTCGAGGTTTTTTGACCAAAATTAGGCTTGTTAAATGTTGATTTTGAGGTTTTTGTACGAAAATTAGGCTTCAAAAATGTTGATTTTGAGGTTTTTGACGAAATTAATATAAATAATATTCAGATTATAAGCGAGGGAGAGGTAAGTGATGGAATTTTTGGGGAGGAGGAATGAGGAATTTAGGGAAGGTAATATTGGTGGGAGGTGGTGCAATGTAGGGGACGGTAGGGGAGGTGATGAGAAATTGATGTGAGATTATGTTTGATTGAGATTCCAGAGGGTAGAGGCGGTGATGAGTAATTGGTGGGAGGTTCCAGTAGAGTAGGGGAGGTGGTGGGAAATCAGTGGGAGGTTTCTATCCAAAAAACCACCAAAATCCTATAACTATTTAAATAAATAAGCGCCCCCTGACTGAAACCCGAGTCCATTGAAACTTGAATAAAGGTGCTCGTACTGGTCTTAGCATGATAAGGCTAAGAAAAGAAGAAAAAGAATAAATATTTAATTGTTTATTGAAATGTGGACATTTCATCAATTTTGAAACAGAATAGTCCTACTTACATATTTACAAAAAAGCTATTAAAAGAGAAAAAAACAAATTAAATAATAATCTCAGTATCACCAAGCTCTTCATCTTCTGGGACTTTGATTTGCGAGAGTGGTATGTAATTTGGGTCGACCAATGGTAAGCCGAGCTTCTCGCGTCTTCTTAACTCGAGGTATCCTTCACGTTGGGCCCAATCGCGTCCGATGTCATCAGGACGGTAAGCGAGGGAGAAGCCGATTCCGACGCAAGCGACCGAGATCATCGTAAACATCATCAAGTGAAGATAAGTCCGGTCTTCTTTTTCGCTCTGATGAGAGAAACCGTAACTGACCCAATTTTTAGAAGAAGCGACCTTCGTTTCTTCAGTTATTGTCGGATTTACCACCTAAAAGAAACCCTTCAAATCAATGCACCTTCGAAAATATTCCATACCGTCGCAGTATCGCTTTTTTTCTTCGAAGTCGAAATATTCCTAATGAAGCATCGGCTAATAGGAATAGACGATTTTAAACTATACAAACGCGTTAAAGACATTTTGGACGAAAAAAAATTTGATACTTTACAACAAAATAAAATTTTCAGAAAATTAAAGAGGAGGTAACATTCCGGTTCAATTGTGACGTATTATCTGCGCTCTTTTTTGAAAAGTGGAGATGAGTTCTAAAATGATCTAAATTCGTTCAAAAATGGTCTAAATTAATCCTAAAATGGTCCAAAATCGTTCTAAAATGGTCTAAAATCGTTCCAAAATGGTCTAGACTCGTTCTAAAATAGTCTATAATAATCGTTCTAAAATGGTCTAAAATTGTTCGAAAATCGTTCCAACATGGTCTAAACTCGTTCTAAAATGGTCTAAAATCGTTCTAAAATGGTCTAAAATCGTTCTGAAATGGTCTATAATTGTTCTAAAATGGTCTAAAATCGTTCCAACATGGTCTAAACTCGTTCTAAAATGGTCTAAAATCGTTCTAAAATGGTCTAAAATCGTTCTGAAATGGTCTATAATCGTTCTAAAATGGTCTAAAATCGTTCGAAAATGGTCTAAACTCGTTCTAAAATGGTCTAAAATCGTTCTAAACTGGGCTAAAATCTTTCTTAAATGGTAAAAACGTTCTAAAATGGTCTAACATCGTTTTAAAATGGTCTAAAATCGTGTAAAATGGTCTACATGGTTGTCTAAAATGGTCTTTATTTGATCTTATGGTCGATCGTTATAAAATGGCATAATTTTGTCTAAAGTCCTAAATTTATCTAAATAGTCTTTTCGGCATATGTCCTTTATAAAGTGTTGACATAGACAAAACACAACGTCTTTGATTTTTACTGATTTAATCAGGAAAAAAAATTCAAAATGTCATGGTAACACTGAGAAGCTAACAAGTCGAGAAGGTTATTTCTTATCATTCTTATCAGTTATCTGATAAATTTTATTTATATACAAATTGATCCGGTTTCCTTTTCGTTTTATGGAAACTTTTTCGAAACAAAAAGACCGCAAGGCCAGAGAGCCCAGAAATGTGTGCGCTTATCCTGAATGCCGCAACACGAGACATTCTAAACCCAATTTGACCATGTTCAGATTCCCAAAGGATCGTTTCCGTCAAATTGAATGGTTGAAAAGCATCGGGAAAACATTGGAAGATTTCGAACCACCCATCACCAAACGATTAATTTGCTCGGAACACTTCAAAAATGAATATCTCACTTTCAGCAAGAAAAAATTGGTCGAGTATGCGTGTCCTACACCTTACAATTCCGTTGGACTATCTTCAACAATGGTAAAGACATCTCATACATAAACTTTTCTAAAAATTTTATTTCAGGTGGAAAAAGTAACATATTTCGAGGAAAATCCATCAAACATGGAAAACCCTTTGCAGACTATGGAATTTGACGAGGAAACCATAACGCCAGACCCAGACAATCATTACTTCGCTGATGGCCAAGATTATCCTCTGGAAGTCAATTTGGAAGTCGACGACACCCCATGTGAGGAATCTTTAATATCCATATTATTAATCTTATTATCATTCTCAGGCACTACTGGAAATTTTGCTTCCAACGGAAATCTGAAAGAGCTCATCGAAAACATACGTTTGGCATTGATCAACATAATCGGAATCGAAAAAACAAAGGATTTCAGTGAAATCCGAAGAAGAACTAAAGTCGCCATAAGAGCTTTGAACAAATCATGGATTATGTTGGAACCGTCCATTCATCAGGAGACATCGCAGAACCATAATGGTGAACCGATGGATTCTCCAGATGAAAAGCAACAAGATAATGCAGATTCACCTTTAATAATTGAACTAGAAAGTGATGACGATGTTCCAGCTGAGTCACCAGATCCTGTTCTAGCTGAGTCACCGGATTGTGTTCCAGCCGAGTCACCGGATTGTGTTCCAGCCGAGTCACCGGATTCTGTTAAAGCCGAGTCACCGGATTCTGTTCCAGCTGAGTCACCGGATACTGTTCCAGCCGAGTCACCGGATTCTGGGCCCGTTATAGAGGATGTCATTTACTTCATTGATATACCTTCTGAGCCTGAAGCCAATGTACCAAAAGAACGTCCTGTGCGTGAATTCCTAAAGAAAAAAAAAGTTCCCAACATTCTCAGACGAAAACAAGCCATCGTACCCAGACAAGATCCGAACATTTTGAAAATCAGACGAATAGAAACAGCCAAAAGTCTTCATTTTCCTATCCCGAGTCCCAAAACACTCACAACGCCCCATTTCCCTATCCTAAAGGGAAAAGAAATAATGAATAAAAACAATGAAACTTGTTTAGGTTGCGGTATCAAAAACGGCTTACTTTACCGAAACTGTTGCATTTTGTGTTCGGCATTCCTTGAAACTTGCCAAAAAGACGAACCCTGCGAACATCCTGATCCTGAAAACGACTTGAAATGTCAGTTCTGCAGATACCGAAGGATTTTCGCTCTTCTTGGGACTTCTAATCATTCCATACCGCACACTCCCATCTCTTCTGTTGAATTTTGTTGAGGGTCCTTTTTCTGCTCAATTTTGGATTATCTTTTGCGAAGTTATGCAAGAAGCCATAACCATTATTTCCTTGAAGTAAAATATTTTATTTCCATTTTTTTACTATTAAATTTTATTATTAAGTTTTGATTTCTGACTTGTACAGTCTCGATGGATTTGAAAATGTGCAATAAGAATATTTTTGAAGCATTTGTGAACTTTTAATGGTCATCAGATATAAAATGATATTTCTAAGTTCATTAAAGAAGATGCACAGCATGGAAAAAGTCTATTTTTCCTGAAGGTAGCAGATAAAATAAACTTGCAAACATAAATTGAAACATTATTTTATTATCTTACAAAAACAACGAAAAAGTTTATTTTTAAATAAATATTTTTAGAAAAAGAGATTCATTCATTTAATGGTTTAGACCAACATGCGCTTGACGTTCTTGCTCTGACGAGGGCGCATCGACCGAAAAGCTTTTTGACGTTTGGCATCGTTTGTGGAGGGTCGAAAAATAGGTCGATCACATCAGTTGAATACAAGGCATTTTGAACTGTTACTGTTTTCGCCAACGTTTCACCTAAAATTTAGAATTGGTAATTAGTCCTGGAAGAACAAGAGGGCCAACAAAAACTTCCTCGATAATTAACCTTCCCTTTCCAAAGACCCCCCCTCCTGCATACAATGGTTTTTCTGTAGAAAATATTGACTGCGCAAAAGCTTAGGGTTTGCTTGATGTTTCCAGTCAAAATAGGGTGTTTTTTTAATGAATAATGTTAAAAGTGGGCTTAAAAAGGATTTCAACTCATCAAAAACGTTTAAAATCACCCAAAATCTCTTTCCAATGAATAGGGTTCAAAATGGGCTTATTAAGGGTCTTCACTCATCAAAAACGTTCATAATCAGCCCACAATAGGGTCTTTTCCAATGAATAAGGTTCAAAATGGGCTTAAAGAGGGACTTGCACTTCAAAAACATTCATAATCAGCCAAAATAGGGTAATTTTCTATGAATGAGGTTAAAGGTGGGCTTAATAAGGGTCTTTAATCATCAAAAAAACGTTCAAAATCAGCCAAAGTAGGATTCAATGAATAAGGTTCAAAATGGGCTTAAAGAGGGACTTGCACTTCAAAAACGTCCATAATCGGCCAAAATAGGGTGTTTTCCAATGAATAAGGTTCAAAATGGGCTTAAAGTTGGACCTCACTCTTCAAAAACGTTCATAATCAGCGAAAATAGGGTGTTTTTCAATGAATGAGGTTAGAGGTGGGCTTAATAAGGGTCTTTAATCATTAAAAAAAAACGTTCAAAATCAGCCAAAATAGGGTTTTTCCAATGAATAGGGTTCAAATTTTGAACTTCAAAATGGGCTTATTAAGGGTCTTTTCCGATGAATAAGGTTAAAGGTGGGCTTAATAAGGGTCTTTAATCTTAAAAAAACGTTCATAATCAGCCAAAAAAAGGGTCTTTTCCAATGAATAAGGTTCAAAATGGGCTTGATCTTCAAAAACGTTCATAATCAGCCAAAATAGGGTCTTTTCCAATAAAAAAGGTTTGAAATGTGATCAAAATAGTCTCCTCTCATTTAAAAAAAAAGTTCGAATCGGCCAAAATGGGAACTTTTCCAAAGAAAAAGGGTTCAAACTGGGTTCTTCACTCATCAAAAACGTTTAAAATCATCAAAAACAAAAATTGAGTCTTTTCCCAAGGAATAAGGTTCGAAATGTGATTAAAAAAGGGTCTCCACTTATTAAAAACAGCTAAAATAGGGTCTTTTCTGATAAATAAGGTTCAAAATGTGATTGTGATAGTACTATAGCATTTGTACTTCTATTTTGGCTTAAATATAGTACAATTTCTGTATAGAACGGGCCTTTCTTGTTTAAAAATGTTCATAAGTAAGCTTTCAGCATCAAAAGAAGGCAAAGCTGGTCTCAACTGGATTGATAGCTTTGATCATGGTTTTTTTACCTTTCGCCCAATCAGGAATCGGTCTTTTTGGTTTCCTTTCATCTTCGATGTCGCTATCCATCCCATAATCTTCATAAGGAACGTTATTCTGAACATCTTTGAGAACATTTTTAGGGGCCGCTTTTTGCCTGGAAAAAAAATTAGGTTTTAAAAAAAAATATAAAAAAAATTACCTTTTCTTCTCTTCTTCTTCTTTTAATTTCCTTTCGTGAAGCAAACGTGCCGCTTCTTCTTTTTGTTTTGATGCGATTTCAGCTTGTCGCTTTTGCTCTTCTTCGAGCTCTTTGAGTTTGGCGATCCGAGCGGCTTCTTCTTTCAAACGACGCTCTTCCACTTCTAAAAATTTCTTCTTTTGGAGTTCTTTCTTTTTTAAAATTTGAAGTTCTCGCTCTCTTTCGAGCTCTTCTCTTTTAAGCCTTTCTTTCCTTTCTTTTTCACTTTCGAGTCTTTCCATCTCTTCACGTTTTTCCCTCTCGAGAGCCTCTTTGTTCGCAGCGACTTGAGTTTTCTCGATATTTTTCCTGGAAATGAAATTAAACGAAAAGTTCAAGGGAAAATGTTCATACTTTCTTAGAAGTTCTTTTTTGTCGTTCATTAACGCTTCTTTTTTGCGAAGGACTTCTTGCTCTTTTAACATTTTTTTGGCCGCTTCTTCTTTGAGTTTTTTCTGAAGAGCTTCTTCCTCTTTTATCTTCTTGAGAAGAAGTTCTCTTTCCTTTTTCCTTTGCTCGGATTTCTCGACGTCTTGTTTTCTCTTCGCAGAAGCCGATCTGCTCAGCGGAATTTTCGATGGAGTCTTCATCTTCATCGCACTTCGGAATCCTAAGTTTTGTTCTGCTTCTTTCCGAGGAGGACTCAAATTCAGCGTATTAATCTAAAAATAAATCAAATTTAAAATGAATAAGAATTGTAAAAATACTTACTTCCTCTTTAGAAGCACCATCGGCTCTTGAAGAGCTGAAAAACAAAAATTATAAACCAAATTTACGTTTTAAAATCTCAGGGTGGCCACTGATATCTTATTTTTCTGGACTAAATATGGAAAATAAATCAATAAAAACCTTTGAGAACGACGTTTGACCCCAGATTCAACTTTTAAGGTTCGATCGTCACTTTTGGATCTTTTGTTGCTTTTTAAAGTATCGTCGCCCCCGCTTCTGGATCGTTTGTTGCTTTTGGGACTCTTAAAAGTACTTTCGCTGTCACTTGTTCCTGCAAAACAAAAACATTTGAAGACTGAAAATGAAAATGGTGGCACATTGACAACAAGGAAGCACAAAATTGTTCAGTTTTCATGAAAACTCAGTAAATTACCACTTGATAAAGGTTGAGGAAGTTCTGCCTGGGTGTTGGCAACGATTTGGGTTTTATCACTGGACCGAGATTTTCTTTTATTTGAAAGAGGTTGCTGAGGTTGATCGGTATCAGTATTTTCATCTGCAAGAAAGAAAATTAATTTAATATCTTTGTTGGGAAAAACTGGGCCTTAAATCTGCCTAAACAGGGTCTTTATCACCAAAAAAAGATTCAAAAAGTGGCTAAAACGGGTCTTTGACATGCTTTAAAGTCTTCACTATCAAAAAAGGTTGAAAATGAGTCAAAAGAAGGGTCTTTATCATTCAAAAGGGGCGAAAATGTGTCAAAAATAGGGTTTTTATCATTGAAAAAGTAGGAAAATGGGTCAAAAGAAGGGTTTTTATCACTGAAAAAGTGTCAAAAATAGGGTTTTTATCAGTGAAAAAGGGCGAAAATGTGTTAAAAGAAGGGTCTTTATCATTGAAAAGGGGGGAAAATGTGTCAAAAGAAGGGTCTTTATCACTGAAAAAGGTCGAAAATGTGTCAAAAAAGGGTCTTTATTATTGAAAAAGTGTTAAAAGAAGGTTTTTTATCATTGAAAAAGGGTGAAAATGTGTCTAAAAAGGTTCTTAAGCATGGAAAGATGTTGAAAATGTGTCAAAAGAAGGGTCTTTATCACTGAAAAAGGTTGAAAATGTGACAAAAGAAGGGTCTTAATCCTTGAAAAAGGTTCAAAATGTGGCTAAAAAGGGTCCCTATCATCAACAAATGTTCAAAATGAGCAAAGTGTCTATTTTTGAAAATGTTCCATTCAATGTCCCTAAAGCTTCAACTATTTTTCAATGAAAAAGGATCCAGCTGTCAACTTAAGAAAATTCTGATAATTAAAAAAATTACGATTTTGAGGCTCTGGATGAGTGTAAGTTTTGTTTCCGCCTCGAGTTGTTTTCCTTCCTCTTTTAGTTTTCCCTTCATCATTATCAGTACTAACTGCAAAGAAACTGATAAGACTTGACTGGACAAAGAAGAATCCAAATAAAAATACCATCAGACTCGGGGACAACAGACTGCAGCATTCTGGAAGCGGCACGGGTCGTTTTCTTTGATTTAGCAGGGACAGCTTCACTTTCTTCACATTTTGTTTGGTTTCCAGCACGAGTTGCTTTTCTTCCTCTTTTTGGTTTTATTTCAACATTATCAGTGCTTCTGGAAGTCATGCGAGTGTTTCTCCTTGACTTTTTAGGGAGAACTTCCTCATCTTCAGTTGATTCATCTAAAATGAATGAAACAAAAATTTAAGTGAGTGGGTTAAAAATTTGTTTTTACCATCTTTTATATTTTTTTTTCTTGAGGACGCTCTTGTTTTTTTGCTTGAAGGTCCGGCCTGAGGAATATCATCTAAAACGAAGAAAATTGAGGTCAATTTTTGGTTGTTTAAAAGCAGTGTTGGGCAAAATCGATTAATTTTTGTAATTGATCATCTTTTTGTTCATAAAATTCCAAAATGACAAAATCCAATTATGCATTTGTCAAAAACCTCAAAATGAACATATTTTAAGGCTATTTTTCATCAAATAAAATCAACATTTTAAGATCCAATTTTATCTAAATTTTTAAAAAACCAATAAGAATGGATTAAAGAAAACTGAGAATACCGTCATTGATTATCATAGTCTCTTTGACGACAGATTGCTTAATCCTAGAAGTCATGCGAGTGTTTCTCCTTGACTTTTTAGGGAGAACTTCCTCATCTTCAGTTGATTCATCTAAAATGAATGAAACAAAAATTTTAATGAGTGGGTTAAAAATTTGTTTTTACCATCTTTTATATTTTTTTTTCTTGAGGACGCTCTTGTTTTTTTGCTTGAAGGTCCGGCCTGAGGAATATCATCTAAAACGAAGAAAATTGAGGTCAATTTTTGGTTGCTTATAAGCAGTGTTGAGCAAAATCGATTACTTTTTGTAATTGATTAAGCTCATTACTCATCTTTTTGTTCATAGAATTCCAAAATGACAAAATCTAATTATGCATTCGCCAAAAACCTCAAAATGAACATATTTTAAGGCTATTTTTCATCAAATAAAATCAACATTTTAAGATCTAATTTTTCGTCAAAATCAAGATTTTTAAGCCAAATTTTCTTCCAAAAACTTTAGAATCAAAGCTTTAAGAGCCATTTTTGTCAAAGACCTAAAAATTAAGGTTTTAGGAGCAAAATTTTCGTCAAAAACCTTTAAAGAGACAATTTTTCGTCTAAAACCTCAAAATCATGGTTTCAAGAGCCATTATTCGTCGTAAACCTCAAAATTGAAGTTTTGAGAGCCAAATTTTTGTCAAAAACTTTAAAATCAACACTTTAAGATCCAATTTTTCTTCGAAAACCTCAATATCAAGATTTGTAAGCCAAATTTTCGTCCAAAAACTTTAAAATCAAGTTTTAAGAGTCATTTTCGTCAAAAACATCAAAATTAAGGTTTAGAAGAGCCATTTTTTGTCGAAATTCTCAAAGTTTTAAGAGCCATTTTTCGTCCAAATCCTCTAAGTTTTAAGAGCCATTTTTCGTCTAAATCCTTTAAGTTTTAAGAACCATTTTTATCAAAAACCTAAAAACTAAGGTTTTAGAAGCAACATTTTCGTCAAAACCTCAAAATTATCTTTGAAGAGACAATTTTTCGTCATAAACCTCAAATTTGAGGTTTTAAGAGCCAAATTTTCGTCCAAAACCTCAAAATTTTATGAGACATTTTTCGTCTAAAACCTCAACATTATGGTTTCCAGAGCCATTTAGATTCCCCTTGAAGGTCGTTATAAACGATATCCAGTGTATATTTTTTTAAAGTAATCATTAGTCTGTCAATGATTGTTTTTTTTTGCCCATCTATGTTCACAAGTTGTGCTACTTTTGTAGTTTAAAAACGTGCGACTTACAAGTCTGGTTGCACCCATCGTTCAAAACTCTGGTAGCTTCAGCCATATTAGTTTTTCTGGTCGACTGTTTTGTTTTGACCCCTTTGGCGATATTTCCGACCATCGCCGGATGTAAAAACTCATCTTGACCCTCGGCGGCCATTTTGAGTTTTTCCGCCGTCGAACTCGCCATCGTCGGACGCCTCATTTTGTCCACGTCAGTATTATCCGAGACCAACGCTTTCATCACTTTATCTGCATTCTGAATTTCACAAAAATTAATAAAATTATAAAAAAAAATTTTTTTCTTTCAAACTTACCCTGGCCGCTTTCCTCTTAGGTCTACACTCCATCTCATTTTCTACAAAAATTTATAATTAAAATTTTTTAAAAAATGTCGAAATTTACCAATTTGTGTGATATTCGGCAAAATTGAAAAGTTCACAGGGTTTACTCTATTCCTGCCCTTTTTAGGATTAAAAAAAATGCGAGCATTCTACAAATAAAAAGTTTAAACAAAACGTATTAAAACAACAAATTTTA
The DNA here is from genome assembly GCA_018703685.1 of Orius laevigatus. Classification (NCBI taxonomy): domain Eukaryota; kingdom Metazoa; phylum Arthropoda; class Insecta; order Hemiptera; family Anthocoridae; genus Orius; species Orius laevigatus. Next base: position 66,107 of record JAGWEN010000140.1, on the reverse strand, counting down.
CCTTGATGTCCGTTTTCAAGCATTGCAGCTCTGAAGTTATTTCCTTATCGCATTCTTTGAATTCCTCCAATAAGGATTTAATTTCTAATAAATTAAAAAAATGTGATTAGCAGGGGAGAAAGGTTGGAGGACAAAGAAGAAGAAACTGATTCCATAAGAGGTTTATTTTAAACAAAAAAGAGCCAAATTCTGCCATAAAAGTGGATGAAAAAGTGTCAAAATTTACCAAAAAAAATACTCAAACTTACTTGACGCATCTTCCACGCTGATCGCCATTTTAATCGAAAATTTAAATTTATATTTTTAATACACAATTTATTAGTTTTTAATAAAAAACCGCCATCAATACGTTCTGTGCTTTTGAACTCTGAAAATTCCTCGTTTTCGCCTTTCGGTTATCGTTGATCGTTACGCGGTCTTTCCACTTCAATTTCGATCCATCAATCGATCTCAAAAAGTTGGCAGCATTGTTTATCGAGGGAAATTTCCTGGCATGGAGGGAAATTCGTTAATCTTGGAAGGGAAAAAAAGAGAAAAAAAACTGAAATTTGAAGTGCTTTATTAATTTGCTCAGGTAATTTTCACTTTTAATTTGACAAATATACGAGGAAAAAAAATTTTTTTCTTAAAAAGAAAAAGGGAAAATTGAAACAAAAAGGGAAATTTTCATAACATTGTTTACCATTTAGCGGTTCTTATCGCCGAAATTTCACTAATAATTAATCTTTTTCTTAATTTTCTCTGGGAAATAGGGGAAACGGGGAAAATTTGTGTAGAAAAGGGAATCTAGATGGTTTGTTGGCAACTCTGTTTTCAGAACAGTAGAGAGGTTCTGCTCTTGTTTACCAAAAATTAAATTTTTAGTATTTTAAACTATAAGTTGACTATTTTATTCGTAATTTAATATAAAATGTCATTTTCTTGTGTTTATCCCGAATGTGGAAATAATGCTTCAAACAGCCCAGGTTTGGCCATGTTTAAGTTTCCAGAAGACGAAAATCTTCGAGATTTGTGGCTGAAAAATATCGGGAAAAGTCACGAGGAGTTCGGCCTCTCATTTTATCGTTTAAGAATTTGTGCCAGACATTTCTATAAAAAAGACTTGATTCGTGGCAAATTGCTCAAGCGTGGTGCGAGCCCTGCACCATTTGTCAAGAATGTTTCCACGTTTTTGAAAAAAAGGTAAATTTTTTCTTTGATTGGTAGCCCTGGCACCAAAATTTGATAATTTAATCTTGTTTTCATTGTTTCAGATCTCTGGTGAAACCTGACCTTGTTGATTCTAAAATCGATATCCAGGAAAACCAATGGGTTCCAAACGAAGATATATTCCTTATGCAGCCAGAACTCGACCCTTGCTCAGAATTCTTGAGCGATCCTTTAGAAATTAAAGAAGAGAAAGACCCTCTGCAAATCGAAGATGACCCTCTACGACTAGATTCTAGCGAAGAATTCTCAATGGAGCCTGAAGAAGACCCTTTGCAGACTGATATCATAGAAAGCAAAAAAGTGCTCCTGGTCTCCAAAAAAGATCCCTTGGAAGATCCTCCAGAAAGTCAAAGTGTTAAAAAAGACCCTTTGCTTGATGATCTAAAAGGAGACTCATTGAAAATGCTTCCTAGCATTAAAAAAGACCCTTTGCTGAATATTCAAATTAAAAAAGAACCAGAAATTGAAAATTTGGAGACTAGTATTAAACTAGAGAATGAACCTTTAGATATGGAAATAGAACACCCTTTACAAGACAAAATTGAAGAAGACCCTTTGAAGGACCAAGCTGAACAGCCTATTCCAGAACCCAAAAGTGATAAAATTCAGATAATTCCTAAAGGTTTGGTCAAAATCGGGATTTTGGATTCAGAACTCCGAAAACGTCGGAATGAGCTAGAACAGTATATTGGAGAAGCATTGACAAATCTCATTGTTATTCAAAACGAATGCAATGCAGAAAATCTGAATGCGATCCAAAAAATGGCCAAGGACGCCCAAGTAGCTTTGAAGAAGTCAATCAACTTGATCGCCCAATTGACGCAGTTACCGCAGAATAAAAGGACCCTCATGTTACCAGATGAAGGCACTAAGCACAATGAAGTGCCTGAAAAAGTGATTCAGCAGGAAAAAGAAGCTGTAGGCAAGATAGGAAAAACGAATTCAGTGCAGCCAAATGGACCCATTATGGTTCCGCAGAATAAAGGTGTCATGATTGGTCAGAAAGGAGTCTCTTCGGCCAATCCAGTGCAGCCTACTAGCGGATCCATTATGAGACAGCCACCACAGAATAAAGTCAATATCATTCTTCCCAAAGGATTATCTACACCAGTGCCATCGAATAATGGATCCATTATGTTAACGTCTCCTTCGCCTGCCAATATAATGATCGGTCCTAAAGGAATATGTTCATCCAATTTAGTGCAGTCGCTGGGATCAAATGAGAAAAAACAGCCACCTCAGAACAATTCGGGTTTCAAGTTAGTGACCGTCCCTGTAAAGCGACCATTGGATGAGCGGATCGCCAAAATGATTTCGTCAGGGGAAGATTTTGAACAATTGAAGAAAGTAAGACTATCTCCAGCCAATACAATTAAGTTCACTTCATCTTCGATGAATCAAACGTTAGTGCATCAAAAAGGTTTAAAGATGTTGTTGCCACGGCCTGCTGATGGATCCATTCCAGTACGGACACCACAAAATAATCGACCTATTGCTCCTCACGGTCGATTTATGCATTATGTCTCTGTAAATGGGAATTATGTTCCTATCAAAATTGAAGTTTTGAATGACAAGCAAGACTCAATGAAACAAAAAATTTAAATTAAATTAAACTAAGTAAATTAGGGAAAGAAGAAAGGGGAAAAAAGAAAGGCCTCTAGTGTAGAGCGCCTGCACAGTAAGTTCTAATCCCACTTGTGGCCCTTTTTCCTCTTTCTTCTTTCCCTAATTTACTTATAAAGGCCCATCTTTTTTTCCTCTTTCTTCTTTCCCTAATTTACTTATCATACAGGAGAATTAGGGTTTGAAATTGCAAAAGGTGCAATATTTTATGATTTCATCTTGTTTAGGACCTATAGGTAGTTCATATCCAAGTTGGCGTCATCCCCCTCCTCTGTGCTTCGTCCGCCATTTTGAAAAATCGGCCAAATCTGGAACTTTACAATTTTTGATCTCTAGCGCAAAAACAATGAGTTTTAGCGAATTAACCACAAAGTAAAAAAAGAAAGATTATTAAATTCTGTGTCTAATGAGCTTTCAAAAGTCAAAATCTGTCCAGCCGTTCGGGAGGTATCGATGGTCAAAAATGACCTTTTTTAGGGCCGGTTTTTGATAAAATTGCTCTTTACTATAAATTGGCTCTGTTCAAATCTTGGCAATTTCTGGACGTTTCAAAATATCGAAATTCGACTCTAAGAAATCGTCTTTGGCAATTAAATTACCTTGAAATGAGACTAGTCCTGCTTCCGGCCCTAAAAAAAGGGTCATTTTGGAACATCGATATCTCCTGAACGGCTGGACCGATTTTAACTTTTGAAAGCTCATTAGATGCAGAATTTAATAATCTTTCTTTTTTTACTTCGTGGTTAATTCGCTAAAATGCATTGTTTTTGCGCTAGAGATCAAAAACTGAAAAAAGTGCCAAATCTGGCCGTTTTTCAAAATGGCGGACGAAGCACAAGGGGACGACGACGCAAACTTGGATTTAGAACTACCTAATGGTCATAAAACTAGCTTTTGCAATTTAGGGCCCTTTTTTCACCTAATTTCTCTTGGATTATAATCTCCCAATGACATCATCTCATTCAGTATAATGGAATGAATGAACGGTAAAGCAAGCCCAATGTCATCTATCCTGTGCAGCCCTAGCTATGGTAGCTAGGGGACACATCACATGTAGAGCATCTATTGCCTTACCGACCAATGAATAAAGGGCAATCCCTAAGAAACCACAATTTTCCTCTAATAAGTTACCTAAAATGGCATCCACTTCCCCAGTGGAACTTGGACAAAATTGCCTCTCTTTTTTTTTCACATACCTAATTGTAAATTTTGTAAAAAAAATTTGTACATAATTTTAATTAAATAAATCTGTGATTTTTGTATGTGTGAAGAGGTCCTTCTGCTTGATACAACTTAGTAAAGAATCAAACTCCTTTCCCTTTACAGCAACAACCAGTGGATCTTTATTGAGCTTAATAGTGCAAGGGTCATTTTGACCCCTTCATAAAATTGAAAAGTACTGAAGATATGGCTTTTTATTTAAGATTTTCCTTTTAAAATCCATAATATTGTCCATCGTCTTCTGGTAGTCTGAACATCCTTTGCTTCCTTGAGTGCTTGAGGCCAAAAGAGTATGAAGGTGCTTCACATTTTACTTTGGTGAAGTCTCCCAAATATTTCGGCCCAGGTTTGATTCCAGATTGAATCCTTTCAAGATTAGTTTTTCCATTAAATATTTTAGTTACTCTTTTTTCTTTCCGACTAAAACGACGACTGGAGATTTTTTTAAAACGGAGTCCAAATTTGGAGGCCCGTATTTACCAGGGCCGGGGGAATGGGGTAAATTAGAGAACGCCGACTTGAAACCTGTTCTTAGTCCTCTAAAAAAAATATGGAAAATTTCTCTTTTGAAAAATTCTTACAACCACCATGACGGAGAGTTGGGAAAGACGATTAAATTTTTCCCGACAATTTCGGGCAGCTTGTATTTCGGCCCAGGCGTTATTTCGCTCCTTTTCGGCTTCGGGTATGGCACACCGAGAGGAGCTTCGGGCGAACTTTTAAATCTGCTATTGCTCTCGATTTTCGGAAAATATTTCGGACCCGGAAAGTTTTTTGTGACTAAAAACACAAAATAATACCATAGATAAGACCATCTTTACCATTCAGCTCCAAATTCCTTCCAGACACAATAGCACTTCGTGATTGATAAGCTCCTTTTCTGGTTATCTTGTCGCAATTATATTTCGGACCAGGTAACACATGGGCCGTAGTCTTTCCGCTTTTGCCGACTATAGAGTAGGCCGGACTTCTCAGACGTGTTACATCATGTTTTTCATACCCGACAGTAGTGGGCAAATAATATTTTGGACCTTGACTAAATTTAAAATACAAAAAACAACCATTTCCATACCTGGAGTAACCATAAATTAAAGTTCTACTAAACCTACAAACAACTACAACTCATATGATAATAATAAAAAATTGGACATAAATTAGCTGCCATGGACCCTTCAACTTTTAGAAACCTAGTGCAATACTGAATAACTCATAATAGACGCCACAGAGAAAAAAATTCGTCCCATAGTGCAGCCAATGGGTTAAGACTCCAGAATAACAATTTAAGGAATAAACCATAAAAAAGATCACTCATAATATTTTATTTAACAACTTTATTTTTCTCGCTCTTCAGAGTTGAATAATCAAACAAAAAACTTTATTAACCACCGACTATATGAGAATTTCCTTTAAACATTGAGTATTGCATTTTATATACATATTTTAGCTTCATTTCTTATCAAAAGAACGATAAAATAATCATTTTTAGAAGGAAACGCTACAGTACAAAAATAAACTTTTGAACACTAAAAATAATTTTTTTTTTTACTTTTCATACATTTTTTGGATAAATAAATATTCTACAGGTAAAATAAATAAAAGGAAGTCAATGAGGAAACAGTGCTGCCACCAGTTATTTGAAGAATTTTAGCAAAAACAAGTCTAAAATTAAATAGGAACCCATAAAAACCACCTAAATGAATAGAGAAAACCAAAAAATTAATACTTGATTTATTACTTAAGGGTCATATCACAGAAAAAGTGTCATGACAACATAAGAGTGCGACCTAAATTCATTCTAAATTTGTTTCTCCGAAATGCCAATTTGTTCCCATAATGTTAGCAGCAAAATAAAAGCCTAACTACATCTAGGTACATTTTAATACAGAATATACATGTTATATTATATACATAATAGCGTGCAAAATAATAACTACCATTAATATTTTTTTGGCATATACACCCCTTTTGGCTTTTGAGCTCAGGAAATTGTGAAATGGCGATTTGATGGCTTTTAATTTCAAGGGAACGATGAGAATGAATACAATGTATAAAAAATGACGATATGAATATACACAACAATTGTTTAAAACAATTCGCATAAATGCAACGATGTTAACCCGTAAAAATGTTGTGCCTTCCAAAATAAAATCCTGGAATTGTGTTATAGATGAAAATTTAAAAGCGGGAGATTAGTTTCATCACTGAGAAAAGAGGGGGTGTGGAGGAAAGGGACAAGGAAGGTGATGAGAGTGAGGGGAGATGGTGGAGGATGGGGAATTGATGGGAAGATAAGGTATGAGAGAGTAGGGGAGGGTGGGAAAGTGATGGACAGCTCCAGGAAAACTTAATTTCATGAAAGATCATGGCCAACTTGAGTTAACCTTGGGTGAGGTTATAACCTCCAACCATTCTAACCTAATTTACCAATTATTTAAACAAGAGCTGTGTATAATTTTTAACATACAATTATAATATTTAAGACACAATTTAAACCTCTTTAATGATTAACAATATATTATACATCCCACCATGGGTAACAACAATTTGAACTACATACAACTACTAAACGTTATCTACATTGATTAAAAATCGATGATAAAGGAAAACATTTAGGCTAAGGATGATATTTTTTGTCATTTTAGGCCTTTAAACAGATAAGATGTTTATTTTAAAAGTAGTCAAGAATTAGGGTTTAAAAGTAGGGATCTTCTTTACTAAAAAAATGAAAATTAGAAAATTTAATAGGATTTTAATGTGTAAAAAGTATTCAAAAAGGGGTTTTGATAATTTGACCCCTTTGTGATTGAATACTTTTGATGATTTTAAACGGAACTGACTTGCATAGTCCTTCCGTCGACTTCATGTGGTGTGGAGCCGTTATTAGATGTTTTATTTGAATCTTTATCGACATCTGCGACTCCTGAATCGACATCAGCATCAGGGACGTCGCTGCTTTCCCAGGCAGAGTCGCCGCCGTTGATCGACCTCAGCTTCCCTTTTGTGAGCCGCTCGCGAGTCTTTTTGCCAAAGTTGACGGCCATTTTGGGCAAACTTCGACGTGCGCTTGTACCGACGATGTCGCCGCCGCCTTCTTCTTTCTCCTCGCTGATCGAACCCAAACCTTCTCCCTCGCCACGGTTCACTTGGATCGGAATGTCATCTACCACAAAAACAAAACGCATTAAACTTACTTTCTTTTCATGAACAATTTTTTTTCTTTTCTTTCTAGGAGGTTCGTCTACAAACAATTCAATACAAAAATTTCTCTTTATTTATCCCATTACCTGGCAATTTCTTCGTTCTAAACGAGGCATTCGTTATCATCGATTTCGACACGACATTTGTCGTCGCTGCTGATGAAATTGCTAGACTTATTCCCATCGGATTGTCTGTTATTTGACCTTTAAAAAAGCAAAAAAATTAAAAAAACATAAAAGTGATTTAGAACAGAAATACCTGAGTAAGTACCGCGGCTATTTTTGATGGCATTCGTGACCAGAATAACTTCAGAATAACTTTGAAAACATGCTCGTTGATGGACTTCTTCCAAGGCTTGCAAAGCCAATACACTATCTCCATTAAAACTAAAATTAAAATATCAAAATATTATTCTGCAGATTACATTGAGTAATAAAGACTATGAAGTATTTCTAAAAGAAATTTTGGGGTAACTGGAATCCGAGGTAAAACTCGAGGTACATCGCTGCTATAAGAAATCCTTTTACCAGGTCTATTGAAACCTTGACTAACTAACCTAAAAACACAATTAATGTCGCATTTTTCGAATAAAAAATGTTTTACTTTGATGCTGCTTTGCAAAGTTGATCTAATGACTGTTTTTGAAGGGAGCTTATATGTTGGTTGTAGACGAATAAAAGGGCTGTCATGACTGCGAGTCGATTTTGCGGTATAATCCTTTCTAGTTGAGGCAAAGGACCCCATTTTACTAGCTTAGTATTGCACTCTTCAAGGCGTCTTAATGCGCTTTCGGTCAGCGATGCTGGAGCTAAGCTCATAGGCTGGGAAAAAAAAAAAAAAAATTAAAAAGTCAATTTCTTTTTTTTTTTTTTTCCTTTTTTACCTCATGATAGAGCGATGCCTGAGCTAATGATGGAAGACGGAATGAGATAATTTGAGCTTCTCCATTTTCGCTAAGTGACTCGGAATTGTAGAGGCCGACCAAAAGAGCCTCAATTCCAAGACAGCTCTGAAAATATAATAATAATTTTATTATTATATATAGGTATGTATATATATATTTTTTAAATTACCTTCTTTTCTCCATGAGCAACGGCATTTAAATAAATATAAATAAGCGTCGGCAGGAAACCGAGAGTGAATCGCTTTAGCTCGATTTCTTTGATGCGATGAAGAGAGAAAAGTGTGGAGCAAACTTTGTCGACAAGCTGGAAAAAAAAATAACTCAAAATCTACACAAAATGGTCAAGGTCCTGAAGTAGAAGTTAGGGCCCTTCTGGCAATTTTAACCATATTTAGAGCGACTTTGGTAGCACTAGTAATTGCGATTATGAATACTAATCGCGAGTACAATTATGTGCAATATTGAAATCGTTAAATTAACAAATTAGTAATCATAATTGTGATAGAAAAAATCTACCTAAAATTACAATTACTTTTTAACAATTTCAATGTGGCACTATTTCATATCGGAAGTTTTAAATACCCATAACTTCCACAATTTTTGACTGATTTTATTAATATTTATACTGTTGGAAAGCTGTTTAAAAGAGCTTTTTAATGGTATAAATATAAATTTGGTCAAAAAATTGTGGAAGTTAAATTAAATGTGCAGAGATGGAATCACATTGAAAGTGTTAATTTTTTTTTAAACTTAAATTTTGGTGTTGAAATATTTTCAAAGGATTTATAGGGTTTCGTTTTCAAAAAAAGTCAATAATCTAATGTACCTGACAGGCATAAAAGAAGAGCTCACATAACTTATTGTTCACCCATTTGTTTGTTAATCCATAATCAATATGAACGTTTTAGTCTATTTTAATGCTATTAGACTTCCTATTTTATCTTGTTTTTGTCAAAACAATGGGGGAAGATAAATGCGTTTTTCATTACATTGTCACCAATGAATGGTATCAAGATCAATTGGACAGCAAGGGGTCTTTATCAATAACCGTCTGGTTAAAATTAAATGAAAAGCTTAAAATTGTGCAGACTTTCATAAAATCGAAGAATTCCACCTTTCCCAAATATTTGGGAGCTATCAATGGTCGAAGTCCTACAACCTGCCCCCCTTTAATCTAACCAAATATCTACTAACTAAGAAAGAAAAAAATACGTTTATTTTGTACATAAAGCCTAAGGCTTTTTTACCGTACAATACAGTTTTTTTTATCACAAATTCTAGAAAAAATATACACATATAAAAATACATAAATTTCAAATGAGAAAATAAGTTTCAGATAAATAAATTAACTACCTAATTAACTATCTACTACTATCTACTAATTAACCCTATTAATGCCAATTCTTCCCCCTCTTGAACACCCAAATTCCTCTCTAATTCATCTCTAATCCCCCCCCCTACAATCCCGATTATTCCTCCTTTCCAACCCTCAAAGTCCCTCCACAACCCATACTATCTCTAATGACACCCAATAGCCCCCTCAAATCATACATACCCCTTAACTTCCCTACTTTGGCCAAAACCATATCTCCCAAACGGCTGGACCGATTTTGACTTTAAAAAGCTCATTAGAAGCAGAATTTAATAATATTTTATTTTGTACAAAGTGGTCAAGTCGCCAGAGTTCTTAGTTTTTGAGCTAGAAGCCAAAAACTGAAAAAGGGACGATTTATAACTTTTTAAAATAGGACATAAATAGGTCACGGTTTGTTCATTTCCATGACCTAATACTCAAACATTCACGAAATGGCAAGTGTAAAGCAGACAGATATGCACCGATGATACTAGATACTACTCTACTGATGTTATCAACCTTATCAGTAACTGCGTTATCAGTAATTTTAACACAAAACTACTGATAACAGTGCAACTAAGACAATCCTTACGTCATTGTACTTCTGCCTGTCGTCCAAAACTGTCAGAATAGCGTTGATCACTTCAGAATTGTGGTTGATCGTACTGGCGAAGGAATGGACCTCGTCCGGTCCCAAAGCTTCACAGTCGGAAAGCCAATCTCTGATTATTTGCTCGGTCATATCACTCTTATCACAAAACGTCGCATATCACACTATCTGACATATCACAGTTCTTTTTGATTTCGAAGCGCGAATACACGAATTAACTCAAACTTAACCTAAACTTCATCTTTTTTTCTCCCTACTTTTTTCCCCCACGTAATTCTTTTCGTTACTTTCGAATTTATAATTAAACGTGTGAACTCCCGTCTCTAGAGAAAGGCTCTGACTAGTAATTTAGCGACTCGATTATGACCCATTGGGGCCCGTGAGGGTTAAAAAAATTTACGTAAAATCGTAAACACGATCAAAACCTCTTTGGGAAAATCAGGAACACCAACATACAGACAAAATTTCCCTTTACAAACCCATTTTTTCCCCATTTCATTTCAGTCACTTTTTTTTTAACCTCTTTGCAATAAAAATAAGCTATTCAAAATGATTTTTCATTAAAAATAATTAAATCAAAGCTTTAAATTATTTTTTCTAAGTTCTTTGCTTTGTAGCCTTCACTGAGGTTCACCAAATATTTTGCAGTGTTGCCAACATTTCGCTTAAAAAATCACGAAAATTACTCCTTTTTGTTGTCATAGCGAGTAAAAAAGCATTCAAATTTAAATATTTGATTAGGTAATTTATTTTTCTTGAAAATAAATTGATTTGTTTTAGTGATAAGAGTGATAAGGCGAACAAAAAGGGGAAATCGAGAAAAATTGGCCCTGACTGGTTGTAAACACTGATCAGTCAGGTTCTTTTGTTGATGTTTTAACAGAATAATATTTATTTTTCATCAAATCATTCAATTTTTTGTGTGTGTCATTTTCTTTCTAAAAGTTTATTCCAAATGTACGCGTTTGAAGGGAATTATAGGAGAACCCCACAGCAGAATTTGGCCGGAGCGAGTCGCCTACAGGATAAAAACGAGCTCATAAGTCGTGCACATTCCGAACGACAGAAACGTCAGGTAATTTTAAATAAATCGAGTATTTTAGATTAGGAATAAATGATAACTGAAAATGACGTATCAAGTGATCGTAGCTCTTTGAATCAGTTCTTACCAATGATTGCATCACTTTTTGCCATTGCTATTCAAATTCGAATTCCCTGGTGAATTTCAAACGTACAGATTTTAGACTAGACATAAAATAAATAATAAAGCGTATGGAGGGGTGTGATGATTGGACTAATTATTGTAAAGAGGGCAACTGTAAATTTTGAATTCCATTGCTTCCAGGGAGTGAAAATCCTGTGAATGATTTTTATCCTATACCCAGGGGGGTGAGGCAAAGGGACTCCTTTCTGGTCCAATTTGCAGACAAATTTCTTCATTCTTAACTTTACCATTGTTTCCTAATTACAGCTCTGTTACTCATTACTAGAGCGCGGATTCTGTTCAATTACATGTTTTAGCGGATTTCCGTAGGAAAGTAGGCTATTGAGGTGGTCGTCACGGAGGCTCCCATGCTAGAGGCTTATATATTCGTGATCAGGAAGCTCTGGGGATCACAAAAATATAGGATGTTCCTTTCATGTTTATTTATTTATATATATATTTTTTTGGCGACTCGGAAATTGATGAAACTTAGATGGTTTTCCGAATGATAACGAATAGGTTATTTTAGCTAAGTCCTATGCAGCACGTTTTGGGGGTTATTGCATGTTTTTGCACGTTTTGGGGGTTATTGTGTGTTTTTGAACGTTTAGGGGGTTATTGCATGTTTTTGTACGTTTTGGGGGATTATTGCATGCTTTTGCACGTTTTGGGGGTTATTGCATGTTTTTGCACGTTTTGGGGGTTATTGCATGTTTTGCACGTTTTGGGGGTTATTGCATGTTTTTGCACGTTTTGGGGGGTTATTGCAGGTTTTTGCACGTTTTGGGGGTTATTGCATGTTTTTGGACGTTTTGGGGTTATTGCATGTTTTTGGACGTTTTGGGGGTTATTGCATGTTTTTGGAGTTATTGCCTGTTTTTGCACGGTTTTTGGGGGTTATTGCATGGTTTTGCACGTTTTGGGGGTTATTGCATGTTTTTGCATTTCTTTCGAGTATTTTGCAAAATTTAGCTTTTTTTTCTTTCTTTCTTTTTTCTTCTTTTTTAACAAAAAAAAAACGGTGAATTTTTTTATTTTATTTTATTTTGGAGGGCCTTCAAAAACCTTTTTAATTGTTTTTTATTTTTTTTTTTTATTTTTTTAACCTACCTACCTAGGTATATTGTAATTGATAATTAAATTTTTTTATCTGACTTTTTAGATTGTTTTTAAACTTTTATCCTTTTAAGAAATACATATAATGTAAAGTAAATAAAACGTAGGAAGCAGTTTTATATACACTTATATTAAGTTTGCGACATTTATAAATAAACATTTCGCGTTTTTGCACGTTTTACAATTTTTATTGGATGTTTTGACTTTTTTAGTTTTTAACTGTACGAAAATCCACGCTCTTTACTGATCCCTCGGTCTGACTTTTTACAGGAACTGCGGGCCAGAGAAGATGGAGCAGTGAAAATCCAAGCTGTCGTCCGAGGCTTCCTTACACGCCGAAGATTCAAGTCACTCTTTTCCAACCAGTTCGACTCCCTAATCAAAGATTTAAGAAGCGCCAACTATTTTTCATTAAACGACATAATTTACGTCATCCGTCGCATTCCGTTTATGGGCGTCAAAAACCCAGATGTCCCACGAATAGTAAGTCTCAATCTCAACAACAACAAAAATCCTAATTTTCTCTTTTTAGCTGATCGCCACTAGTATAATTTTAGACCATAAAAATTTAATAATAGACGAACTTCAGAAATCGCTGTTCGACTGGACATGGAGGCTAAAAATGATGATGAAATATAATTTAATGGTACTAAAACTTACAAAAAATTGCAAATATGAGTTCTACATCAATTCACTTCGATATGTCGACTTTTTCACTTCGTTCGAATTTATTTCGCAAAGAGTCAGTGATGAAATAGCCAAAGAATTTGTGTCAAAGGTATTTTTTAACACTTTCGTTGCAGCATTAACCAAACCTTTAATGTAGATGTTCGAGTATTCAGTTTTTAAAGAATATTTCACCGTTGGATTTCTCCTTTTGGAGAAAACTCATGGGTCGAGCGAAAGCGGAATGGACACCTCATATCCGGTTCAAATGATCATGAGACCTTTCATTTCATTCAACCATATAACGTCTTTCAGTTACAAGTGAGTAAAGTTTTTCATTTGAAATTTTAACTTTGTCAAAAAGAGTTGTGGTTAGGTGGGAAGGAGGGTCTAGGAGGGTAGGGAAGGTGATGGGAGAGTAGTGGGAGGTGGTGGGAGGGTTGGGAGAGTGGATAGGTGGGAAGAAGGTCCACGATGGTAGGGAAAGTGATGGGAGAGTAGTGGGTGGTGGGGGGAGGTTTGGGAGAGTGATTAGGTGGGAAGAAAGTCCACGATGGTAGGGAAGGTGATGGGAGAGTAGTAGAAGGTGGGGGGGGAGAGTTGGGAGAGTGGTTAGGTGGGAAGAAGGTCCACGATGGTAGGGAAGGTGATGGGAGAGTAGTGGGAGGTGGGGGGGAGAGTGGTTAGGTGGGAAGAAGGTCCACGATGGTAGGGAAGGTGATGGGAGAGTAGTGAAAGGTGGGGGGAGGGTGGGGAGAGTGGTTAGGTGGGAAGAAGATCTACGACGGTAAGGGAGGTGATGGGAGAGTAGGGGAGGTGAGAGGTTGGTAAACGAAAGTGGAAAGGAACAGGACAAACGAGAAAAGAAAGAGGTGGTTAGGTGGGAAGAAGGTCCACAAGTGTAGGGGAGGTGAAGGGAGAGTAGTGAAAGGTGGGGAGATGGTCCATGAGGGTAGGAGAGGTGATGGGAGAGTAGTGGTACATAACTACCACATCATTTTAGACAGTTTCTAGTCCAAGAAACATGAATTTTCCGTCCGTTTCTCTATCAATTATGCTTTTTCCAGGTCTATGATCTTACAAAAGTTTTGCTCAACATTAAACTCAATGGAGAACGAAATTCACCCTTCAATCTTCGAACGGCTCCTTCCGGAAATGAAATCCATCAATTTTCCATTTATAGACTATTTAAAAGCGATGATGGAGCTCGACGTCGCCCAATATAAGTCAATATTGCTCTACTGCGCTCTTTATTTCGACGACAATAAAACAGGTTGGTACCATAAAACAGAATCGTCAAAACTAAATTTTGTTTTCAGTTTTTGAACATCATGAAGAGAAGATTTATTTTAAACTTCTTGCCTTGCTTACAAAAAATCTCTTCAGCATATCAAACTCAACTTCCGCAGAAGTCGATTCTGACAATGATTCCGACGTGGAAGACGATGATGACCGATTTACCGAACAAAAGATTTTAAAAGAATGTGCCATTTTACTAAACGACCCACAAAAAGCGGACATGTGGGTCGACTATTTAGACGTCATACTCAGAAGCGAGCAATGGGACGAACTCATGGATTTCACATCTTGCCTATATCATTTATTAATATGCGGCAACAACCCAGTATACCAACACAGAATATTCCTTCTTTTAACGTATCACAACCATTGCCTCAAAGGATTCTGGCAATGTATAAGCCAACTAAAAAGAGAAGTCACGTTTTCATTTCCCGTTCCTTTGCTAAGTATTCTTGCCAGCGGGATGAATCTAGACAAACGAGAAGCCACCCAACTTCTCCCTTTGTTGACCATGTTTTCATACTTGCTTAAATTTTGCTACTCAACTATGACAGATGATGAATTTTATTCTGAAGAGCCAAATCCTTCTTCACCGAAGCCGTTTACTCTTTCTGAGGTGATATCGTTGAGTAAAACATTAAAAGATGTCGCCGTTGGTATTATTATGCTGGCTTATCCCGACCATCATGAAGCCGAAGCAGAGCATAGAATTCAAGTTTCAGTTCCGACTGCAAATATTGACTACAACATCCGATGTTGGACTCTTCTTATGCAGGTAACATTTACCAACCCAATTTCTCCCACTCAAATTTTTCTTTAGGAAGTCATTGGATTAGTTTCATTACTTAACGCTCGTGATTCAAGAAAACCGTTCACCAAAGAAGGTCACTGGTTGTCCAATTTCATCAGCATTCCGGATAACGTGGGAGTCTACGATAGTAAAAAGGCGATAATCCCAAAACCTTTTACTTTCACCAGAAACCACTCTAGAATTGCAACACCTCAAAATGCTGGTATGACTTTAAAAAAGATCGAATTTTCTTTTATTTAATTTTTTTAGATGGCTGTGAGGTCCTTTCTGCACGAGATAGTCGCAACTTTTGCTTGCTAACTTCAGTCCCGTTTACAATCGCATTTCTCAAAAGATTCTCGATACTTCAGAATCATTTCGATCTAGACCGGTTTGAGCATCAAAATCCTCAAGTCCATTTTCTCCAGTCGCCTCATTACTTTGTCAAAATTCGCAGACACTATTTATACGAAGATGCTTTTGAAAAGCTTTCCAGAAAAAATGGTGTGAAGCCTTGAATTCTTAATTTGTTCTAATGTTGTTTCTTTAGCTCCAAATTTGAAGCTGACGGTTAAAATTCAAATGGTGAATAAATGGGGCTTGGATGAGGCTGGGGTCGATGGTGGAGGCGTTTTTCGAGAGTTTATTACAGAATTGTTGAAAACTGCATTTGACCCAAATCGCGGTTTCTTTATCTGCAATGCAAACAACGAGCTGTATCCTAATCCAAATGTCCATGTCCTCTGTTCGGATTATTTCAGCCACTACTACTTCATTGGTCGAATGCTAGGCAAGGTTAGTTGGAAAGAAATTGTGGAATCAATGTCCTTAAACCTTAGGACAGATCATCATCTAGGCATCAAGATTCATTAGATCCCTAATTACCAATTATTTCTAGTGGGACCAACATTTCGTTTCTGTTCTAAGGTAGTTGAAAAAAGGGCCAGAAGATGTCAGGTCAAGTGTGACATTTTGAAACCTCCTCTTTCCCTGCCTGCAAACGATGATCTTGCCTAAAAGATATAAAATTGTCATTTTTATCTAAATTTTTAATTTTTTTAGGCCATTTATGAAGGTATCATGGCCGAAATACCCTTGGCTGATTTCTTCCTCGCAAAACTGACCGGAGACACGACCAACATGTATTTAAATAATTTAGCATCATTAGATCCTCAACTTTATAAAAATATAATGAACCTACGAAACTACAAAGGCGATTTTGCCGAACTTGGACTTGATTTTACCAACTACACGAATGAATATGGACGAACAATTGTTAGTATAAAAAACAATAAATTCTTTTATAATTATATTTTTTAGAGCAAAGAGCTCAAACCTAATGGGGCGGAAATACCAGTGACGGCTGAAAATGTAACCGAATATATTGATTTAATCGCAAAATTTAAAATGCATGAAGAAATCAGTAGACAAACTGAAGTTTTCAAAGTTGTAAGTATGCTCCATTTTGAGATTTCAAATTTACAAAAATTTTTAGGGCCTTCAAGAAGTCTTTTCACTCGATTGGCTTCAAATGTTCAGCCCGAAAGAATTACAGGTTATAATTTCGGGCGATGAAGCTCCAATCGATATTACTGATATGAAACAGAATACTGTATATGGAGGTTAGTTTTAGCGGATTTTTTATTTATTTTATTATGATTTTTTGAATAAATTTTTAGGTGGATATTCTGCCGAGCATCCTTGTATTGTTATGTTTTGGAATATACTTACGTCTTTTAATAATAATGAAAGGAGTGGACTACTTAAGTTTATTACTAGTTGTTCTAGGCCACCACTTTTAGGTTTTAAGGTGAGTTCAGAAAAAGGCCATTAGATGTCAGGTCGAGTTTTTGAAACCTCCTGGTTTTCATGGGCGTTTTGGTTTATTTTAGGAGTTTCAACCGCCGTTATGTATTCAGTTAGTGGAAGGGATCGACGATCGATTTCCGACTTCAAGTACCTGCATGAACCTTTTAAAACTTCCCGCGTTCTCCGATGAAGCGACGATGCGATCGAAACTTCTTTATGCGATCCAATCAGGAGCGGGGTTCGAACTGAGTTAATTTGGAATATAATTTGTAAAGATGAATTTTATTTTGTTTTTGTTTTTGGATATTAAATTGAGTTTTTATCATGACATCGTTTATATCTGTATAATAAATCGCCTTTAAAAAGGTCTCATGCATTTATTATTCCTCATCTGATATTTTATTTCAAATATTTCGTCTTGTTTTTGTAGAATTTTGTACATAGAATTATGATTCCAGGTATAGTTTGGAATAAAATCGCTTATATTTTGAAAAAAATTTAGGTCCAAAATATGTGCTTAAAACTTTGACCGGTTACAACGATCATGATGTGACCAAGCAGAGGATGCCGGCGTATTCAGCACTTGGAAGGCATTTTTGGGACCAAAGCTATGTAGGCTTACCTGGGCCAAAGTATTCCGTCGGAAAAGTCACAAAAAATGGAAGATTCCCACAAACTTATGCAGTCGTAGTATCAAGACATGAACGTGGACCGAGTATTTCTTATATTGAACAATATTTGGAAGCTTTATTTTCAGGTAGAGGGAAGCCAGGTCCTAAGTATAAAGTTGACAAAATCCCGATGCATA
The DNA here is from genome assembly GCA_018703685.1 of Orius laevigatus. NCBI lineage: Eukaryota > Metazoa > Arthropoda > Insecta > Hemiptera > Anthocoridae > Orius > Orius laevigatus. Next base: position 48,296 of record JAGWEN010000140.1, on the reverse strand, counting down.
GGAGCTCACCCGGATGGTATTTTGGTTTGAGAAGAAAAAGTATCGAATTCCAAACAATACCTGGGCCGAAATACGCTTATAAAACTCACAACGTACCTGGAATCGTCAAATCGCCACAATGGGTTTTGTAATTTTCTTATTTGACGGTTATTTTCTGCAAACTGGGTCCCTCTGCTGTTGCACAAGCCTGATTAGTTTTTGTCGTTTTTAGTGGTGTTAAACCCTCGAAGGACTTCGCCACCGAAATAACATCCCCAGGTCCAGGCCGATATAAAGCCGCAAAACTCGATTCATTCAGAAAGAAAGCTCCAGCTCCCGTCATTCTAAAAAGACATCAAGAAAAAAAAAGGTTGGAAAAAAAAACGGTTTTGCTTTATAAAATTTTTTATGTAACAGCGATATCGTGCCAGGTCCTAAATACAAAGGGAACAGACCATCAAGAATGGCTCCATCTTGGTCTTTTGGACTTCGTCATTCGAAAAACCAAATCCAATATAGAACAAGTTTTGATTCAAATATTCCTTCTGTGGCGGTCCTAATTTGAAAAATAAAAAATTAAAAAATCCAAATTTCTTGAATGATATACCTTAATTGAATTTAAATTGAAGAATGACAATAAGATATGTAAGCGTGTTAGAAACAAACTGAAAATGGACAAAAAATTATTTTGATGCTTGTAATAAACGATGAGAGTTCATTTTGTTGGTAAAATTGAATCCTCAATGGACTCTCATCGGTTTCATTTAGGTTAATCCAAGATGGAAGCCAACTTACACCAATGAACAAATGCCTGTTCATAGTAACGAAGCCTCCTAGATCGATTTGTGGCGGATAGTTTTTTATGGCCTCGATTAAAAAATTAACCTCAAATCTTATGTCTTGTGAATTCGATGCGATTTTGGCGTTGAGGACTTCTTTTAAAACTTGAGTAGTTACCTGAAAATAAAAATAAAATAAAAATAACTTTTTTTGTTGTCTATACTTCGGAAGATCCTTTTTGGCCAGCGTCTATGAAGGCGTAGATGATAAGAAGAGACATCATGCTCGCTAATAGATAACCCATCGTTTTCCAGGAAACGTTTAAAGAAATAATATGCGACAAAGCATTATAGAGCCCGAGAAGAAAAGTCAAACTGAATGTGAAAACGATCGAAATGACGATGGCTGCCAAATGAGATCCAAGGCAGGAACATAATGAACTTAAAGAAACCCAAAGATGACGCCATTGTTGCAGAAACATGGCATTCGGGCGAGTTTTCATATTCTAAAAAAATACTTAAGTGCTCCTAGATTATTTTTGAACTTACATAAGTTAGATGGGCTGCCATTATTTTGGATAAACGCTTTATTTCGAGGCATGTGCAGTACCAAAGGCCGATTATGAGCATCGTGCTTGCGATGGTGAAAAAGTAAGGAAGAAGATACAGCCATGGGTCCAAAAGAGTCGAATATTTTTCAAAGCAGAGAAGTAAAATGACGCTTGGGATCGTTATAAAAGTGAACCATCTTACGTGACGTTTATGACCGAGTTGCAGCTCTTCTCCAAAAGTCAAAAACCAATCGTCCTACCAAGATCGATGACAAAAGTTAGTGCTAATCGTAACCTAATCCTAAATTAGACAGTTCAGGACTATTTTAAGTTATTTAGACCGTTCTTAGACAGTTTTAAGACCGATTTAGACCGTTTTTGTACCAATTCGGACTGTTTTTAAACCACATCTGACAGTTTAGGACTATTTTTAGTGATTTAGACAGTTTTTGGTCTATTTTTTAGACCGAATTAGACAGTTTAGGACAATTTTTAGTGATTTAGACAGTTTTTAGACAGATTTAGACAATTTTTGGACCTTATGTTCCCTTAATTTTCTACATGATTGAATCTGACTCAACCAATTATTCGCTCAATGGAACTTTCTCCATCAAAGCAGAAACGTCATGCAGAATGGTATAACTAAATTACCTGAAAAGTCTTCCAAAAGTTCAAATATTGAGAAAGTTTCCTTCCTTGTACCCAATAGGTGAACGGTACATGATAATGGATTTGTAGATAAGCCATAATATGAATTGAAAAAATGAGCTCGTCGTAGTTCCTCTTCGAGTCCCTCAAAGCGTTGAGCCTTTTCAAAAAGACCAACATCGCCAAATAAGTCTGAAGCGAATAGTTGATCAAGCAGTACAGCATGAGCCACGAGACGTATTTCCATTCGTATCTATCTGACAATAAATGGGTAAAATATTAGGGGAAAACCCTCCCTAGGGCTACATAAAAATAAAAGATAAAAGGGGAAGATACGGAAGTTCCAAACTATGAGAAATCAAGTTAGTCATTACTATTGTTATTATATCGATTTTTTTATAATACCTTTATTCCTCCTTATAGATAGTCTTCCAAATAAAATCAAGAGGATGAACATCGGTTTGAACTGTTCATAGAATTTATTTTGGTTTTCTTTACTTTTCTTGGGAGGCGTTTTTCCATTTTCCGGAGAGATAGGACCCATAACTGCCTCATTCGATTGGCCCAAATTTTGCCTCAGAACATATTTGTAGACCTCCAGTTGGAGATTTCGCTTTGCTCCTTCCAGGATGAAACTAAAAAAAAATTTTTTTTTCTAAAAATATCTTTTTATCGAGAGGGTTCAAAAAAATAAATCATGAAAATTCAAAAAGCGTGAAAAATATTCATGTTGATCCCTTCCTCGACAAAAAAGATTAACGACTTGGAAGGACGTTTATGGTCGTTCTGATGTTTCGGCTTGATTTAGCCGTAAGTCGTTAAAATATACTTCCCTTCAATAAAATAATAAAATGCTCAATAAAAAAAAGGCGAACTTTTCACCCTTGTTTTTCACTCTCGGTTTATTGAGAGGCGAAAAAATAAAAGCCCCTAAGGGGGGAATTTGAATAAATCGCCCCCCTCAAAAATGTCCCCTTGAGGGATTTTAAAACCGTTTGTGTTAAAATTGTTTTTTTGACCGAAAATCAAGAAAGATTAAAATTATTTCATCTTCTCATGAGTTATACTTTTTATGTGCACTATTATTGAATAATTATAATAATTATTATGTACCTATATTGACAGCTATTGAGCAAGAACCGTTTGATCAAATAAAAATGATTTAAATGAACACAAAATTAAATGAAAAATTGGCTAAAAAACCTGTAATCCTATGAAAAAGTGACTTAAAAACCCCTAATCCAACAAAAAATGGACTTTAATACCAATAATCCAACAAAAAAATGGACTTAAAACCCCTAGTCATACAAAAAATGGACTTGAAAACCTCTAATCCTTCAAAAAATGGACTTAAAAAACCCCTAATCCAACAAAAAATGGACTTAAAAACCCCCTAATCCAACAAAAAATGGACTTTATTTCCCCATCCAAACAAAAAAAATGAACTTAAAAAACCCCTAATCCAACAAAAGAATTGACTTAAAAACTCTAATCCTTCAAAAAATGGACTTAAAACCCCTAATAAAAAAAGGACTTAAAAACCCCTAATCCAACAAAAAATGGACTTTAATACGCCTAATCCAACAAAAATGGACTTAAAAAACCCCTAATCCAACAAAAAATGGACTTTGATTACCCTAATCCTACAAAAATGGACTTTTTTTTTTTTTCTTTTAAATGGCCTTACCTAGAAGGCATTGGCCACATCTAAAAAATGGACTTAGAAAACCCCTAATTTAACAAAAAAAATAACAAAAAATCGTCCTAAAAACCCCTAATCCCTTAATTTTCCAACCTTAATTTTTGTGAAGTGACTTGAGGTGATTCTTGGATGACTTTCCGATCATAACTCGTGGCTTAAAAAAAAGGTGAAGATAAATTTATTTAAGGCCATAAATAAAACGTCGTCGATGTATTTTTTCATGGCGTTCTTCGTATATTTATTTTGTCGGGGAGAAGCGCAAACAGTTTTGTTATGGCCGGTCCGTCTTATCTAGTCGAAACGCTAATAATTTTCCCCGGTTAATGTCCACTCGAATTCTTCTGGATCAATGCCTTTTTTCGACCCCCGCTTTAAATTAAAAAACGTTTTAAAACCCTTTTAATCGATATTTTAATTTGTTTTAAGCAAATCTTTAGGGGAAAATGGACCAGAAAATCAGTTGTTAAAGGGGTGGGGTGGAAAAAAAATTCCACGACTTTCATCGAAAATTCCGAATAATCCTTCATTTTTCGTTCAGATGTAATTTTAAATATATACATATATAAATACGTAAAATATATATATATATTTTTTTTGGGGGGGTGGGGGGGAGAGATAACGCATCGATAAAGAGATAAAATCAACATGACCAATTTACTCCCGAAATCTGAGGGTTCCCTAATCTTAATCTGACATCTTTATTGGATCGCTTTTATTCCCTCCCCTTCGAGACTGTACGAATTAGGTGATTGGTTGGAGGAAATGTTATAAATTGCAACAAAACAAAATAAATATTCCGATTCATCAGTTTCCGAATAACCAATGTTAACTTACTGAGGGGGACAAAATTTGAGTTTTGGTACTGCAGGAAATTGCGGTTTTTAAGCTTCCAGTATGTCAAATTTCGAGTAAATCGGTCCACTGGAAGCTTAAAAAATCGAAATTTCTTCTCAGAGTTGAGGCTCAGAGTGTGAGGCTCATGGTATGGTTGGTATGGCATTTCAGACTGAAAAATGAAAATTATGGAGGACGAACCCCATAGGCCATAGCTCTAAATTTCTCATAAAACTGGGGCTCCTTAGTCCTCTCCACTAACACGATACTCCCAACACCACCCCTACCCTCCTAGTGGAGGGGTTAGTACCCCCCATCCTCTCCCATTTCCACCACTTCCGTCCTACGAACCCCAACATTCCAACACCTCCCACTCTCCCATTACCTCTCCTACCATCCTCGACAATCCCCCCACCTCTTCTAACACCTAAGACCCTCCAACCCTGCTTCGCTGATTCCCCCCTACCACTCCGTAGAGTGAAGCTTAGACTGATGAAGCAAAAAAGCGTCAAAAATCGACTTATTATATACATAGTACTCTCAGATTTGTTTTTAGAGTCTTAAGGGGTTAAGACAAAAGAGTATGACTGAACCCTTAATCGATCAACAGGGAGCTGAGAACACTTAAAGGATTTAGAGAAAAGTACATTACGATTTCACACCTTCCTGTAGGCAAATCGACTTGAAATTTTCAGGGCATTTTCTCATCATATCAAATAAGAGGCCAAAATTCAACCAGCCTACAGAGTCGCAGTGTTCTTTTTGGGTTGAAACATTTTGTGTTTGACACCTTTCATATGAAATTCATACTTAGCAAGCTTTCCCAATAATGATGAACAAAAAGGTAACTAAATAATTTTTCGCACTTAAAAATTTATTAAGACATCACTTAAAATAGGCACATAAAACAATTTTTCTGAAGATGCTGCGATCGCCGTATAACATGTTTGATTCTCGGTTGGATAAAAACAACCAAGAATATCAAACATATCTAACAGAAATCACTCGTTTTTTAGTAAATAGAAAACACAAAAAGAACGACATCGCTTCAAAGCCAGGCGCTCTAAGCAAGGTAGCAACAGGTTTAGAAGTTCGAATATTCAAGCTGGAACATCTTTACGTCTTATTATTTATATTGTTTCACATATATTATCCTTTAAGCAGGTTTTTTTATAGCGGATTTATAAAGGATTTGAGATTGGTTGCTAGAATTTTTAAGTTTTCCTTATTTCAGAACAATATGACCAATTTTATTGAACAATTTTGCAACAAATTTAATGAAAATCAGTCTCTAGGACTCATTAGAATGTGTAAACGTAATTTTAAGCTAAAAAAGTTTGCCTGAAGATGGACTCAAGGGAGTTTCGAAACCGGTTGATTCAATTATGGACATCTAAATGAAAAGTTTAAAATGTTAAGGCTGAAATGAAAGAAAAGTTAAAAAATTGATTTAATTGTTGATACTTGCGTTTTAAAAGGCTCCTGTTGGAAACTTCACTTGAAAAAAAGACGATTACAAAACAAAAGGACCGAAGGTGTCAAAGTGACTTGACGAGAGGTTGACAGAGAATGAAAACACGCCGGGAAGAGATGCGAGAAGCCCCCCATGGCGCCACCGACAGCCTCCGGAGCTCGTAAAAAGGGGGGGTGGGGAAGGGGTGAGGGGCGGGGGCGGCGGTTGAAGATGTTAGGAGGGGGATGTTTTATTGGGGGTGGTTAAAGGGGAATGAGGGGTTCCCAACCCTATACATAATCATACACATTCACTTTTCGATACTTCCAATCCATATCGTCGAAATATTTCGGTTTCAACTTTGTAAATTCATCAAAATCTATCAAATTTCCTTGATCGAGGACATCAAGACAATGAGAGAAAATTTCGACGGTCTCCAAAAGAATGGAAATGAAGAAATAATTTACAAATTGCCTCCAAAAAGGACCAAGTAGTAGACAATTAAAAATTCTTCAATTTTGTTTTTGTTAATTTTTCCCCTTGGGAAACTGCTTAGGAGATAAAGAAAATTTTGTTCACTTATGACCAAAAATGGGAGGAGCATGCGCTAAATATGGCACCCTTTTGTCGGGATCTTTAACCTCGGTGACCCCTTAATCAATCCAAACGTTAAAAATTTGTCGGTTCGTTATCTTCAGAAGAAAAGTTTTTTCTTCAGTTATTTATTCGAGCACTATCTTCCCGGAGCTATTTGTCTTCAAGCCGGAAAACCTCGCTTAACGCTTCTCTTTCTTTTAGGGGCATAAAAAACATAAAGACATTAACAAAAGCAATAACAATTTAAAAATATGAAGAAAAAAAAAAGTTGATCGATCGAAGGGGGATGACTGTGCCCGATTCGGACTATTCATCGCTCTTGTCCTCCCTTCCACTGTTGAAAAAGGGGGGGGGGTGAATGAAGTGAGAGGGGCCGAATAAGATGCGGCATGTGATTATCACTTGAAATTAATGAGTCCTGACAACCCACATGTTTATTGATGAAGTTTTTTATTTCTAATTTAAAAGCCCTTAAGAGTGTCGAATCTATAACACCCAGCTAGTTAAATCCCTCTTTATGCATCTCTGACTTTGGTTGGCAGCCCTGCATCACCCTCTTTATGCGATTCTGCTCCTGCTTTCATCCCTGCATCCTTCTTTACTTGCTTTTCACCATGTTTGGCAGACCTTCCTCCCCCTCTATATGCTATTCTGCCCCAGTTGGCATCCCTGCATCCTTCTTTGATTGCTTTTCACCATGGTTGGCAGCCCTGCCTCCCCCTCTATATGCTATTCTGCCCCTGTTGGAATCCCTGCATCCTTCTTTGCTTGCTTTTCACCCTGGTTGGCAGCCCTGCCTCCCCCTCTATATGCTATTCTGCCCCTGTTGGCATCCCTGCATCCTTCTTTACTTGATTTCACCCTGGCTGGCAGCCCTGCTTTATCCTATACCCGATTCTGCCCCTGTTGGAGCCCTGGAAAATTTAAAAAGCCCTGCCTGTCAAGTCTAAAACACCCAGCTATTTAATGGTTTTATTTCATTTATACTAATTTTGCTTCGGATTTTTCCGGTAGGTTTGGAGGGGTTTCGTAAGTCAAATCTGGCTTTCTTGGCACGACAGCTTGCTTCAAGCCTTCGTCGGGGAATGCTATGTGGATGGGATCGATTTTTTCGATTTGGACAGCATTCAATGAGTCAAGGGCAGAGGCGATCTGGTTGACTGCTGAGTCAAGATGGTCTTTGACGTGTGAGATCAAGAGGCTGCGGTAGAAATCTCGATCTGCTTCCGGACTCCATTCCAGGCCGATGTCGTCTTCTTCTTTGTCTTTGGTGAGTTTGATGTTAGGAGGCTTCACTGCTGGTGGTCGATGAAGTCTAGCCGCGGCAGCTTCTTTCTCTCCTTGCTTCTGTGCTGCGCCTTCTTTCATCGACTTCCTTCCTGCTTTCGTGTCCCGTTTTGCACTCGCTCTTCTCCCACCTCTTTTTGTACTTTGCCTCTTTGTACTTTGTCTTTTCGTACTTTGTCTTTTTGTACTTTGCCTTTTTGTACTTTGCCTTTTTGTACTTTGCCTTTTCGTACTTTGTCTTTTGGTACTTTGCCTTTTACCGCTCTTCCTTCTGCCGCTTTTCCTTCGTACACTTCCACGTTTAACGCTTCCTCGTTTACTACCTTTCTTCGTCAAATCGCGTCCGAAATCTTTTAAAAACTCTTCATCGCTGCTCGACTCCTGGATCAATTTGATGGTCCTCAAGTTCTCCCAGGAACCACTCAAGTCGAACTTTGGCGACTGAGGTTTTATCTTCGGCAACGGCTTTAGCTTGTACAGCTTCTGAAGGTGGTTTGCAGTTTTCGGTATTTGGCTTACGAATGTGCTCAGAATGGAATAGACGGTATCGTATTTGATATTATGGACGGTTTCTTCTCTGGGAGGCTTTCGCAGTTGTGACACCGTTTTGTTGAATTCGTCTAAATAATTATGCCTCGTTTCGCAGTCTTTTTCCAAATTTATGATATCCGAACGGACAGATTGGACACTCAGATCCCATTTTTCGGTTTTCACTTTTTCCCTTAGGTTTTTCAAGCTGTCTATGACGTTTGATTTAAAATTAGCGTTTTCGTTGATATACTCGAAGATCTCTTTTTCCAAAAAAAGGTGGTAGTAGTCGGTTTTGAAGGTGTCCACTTTGCATTCGTAGTCGCATTCCTGGATTATTTTTTTGGCAAAGTTTTCTTTGACGTTGTTCTGTATGTAGTTTTCGACGTCTTCCCAATTAGGGCCTAAGTCGATACGTGGGTTGGGGCTCGCTATACCCTGGAGGACGAAAGTCAAAGGCTTCCTGATTTCCGGGTCTGTTTTAAGCTGCCAGATTTCTTTATAAAAACCAGGTTTGGTCGATCTAAATATGAATTCCATAAAAAACTGCTGCCCAGGTAAGACGATTCCGGGCCTTTCATCGAAGAAAAACTTAGGAAGGCCAACTTTACTGTATTTTATGGGAAAGCTATTTTTCATAACTTCCATCTCCCAGCTATAGTGGATCGCCACCGAGCTTAAATTTTCAAATGCGACACTCTGCTTGTGAATATCGTACACGGACGCGTTAGTAAATGTAAGATTCCATTGATTATCAGGCGGCATATCATCGACTGAAGTGTGCTCATGAACGACAACCGAACCGATTTTCAAAACCGGTTTATTCATAAAACAAGGGTTTCTGTCTACTCCGACCAAGTTGTCAGGTAGAATTTCCGGATCTACCTGCTCGACTTCAATTTCTGGCTTTGTAACGCTTATATCAGACGTTTTTCTCACTTTTTCAAACATTGTGGTCCCTTTGACCATTAAGTTTTTAATATCTGGCCTGAAAGGTTCCAAAAGGTCTATTTTGCTAGCCAGCTTTTCTTTTTTGAGCTTTAAAGTTTCAGATTTCTCCCATGGCTTTTTCGTCTTCAAGTCACAACTTTTGGAAAAGCTTTCTTCTTGTATGCCAGCAGGGGTGTCCACGTAGCCTTTCTTGACCAAAACTTGAGGGTCTTCTTTAAACCTAGCGTTTGCTGGATATACCAAATTGTCGATTTTGACCTTTCTGCATTTTTTGTGCGGTTTGACTGTTTTCCAAAAAAGGACGCTTCCTCTGTATTTGTCTTGATATGAATACTTTTCGGCTTCTTCGATAAGTCTCGTGTCTAAAAGCTTGCTCATGTTTTTCTCGTAGTTCATGACAAGACATTCTGGTTCAACGTTCAGATTTGAGCAAAGTCGTTTGTATTGTTCCTGCCTTCTTTTGAGCCAAACACTCCAGTTTTTGAGACGACTATCTTCAACGATCTTCTCCTTTTTCTTCTTCAGAAGATCGTATAGGTCGACATTGGTCACATAAGAAGCTGCCAACGATGAATTCTCCATTTGAAGGCTCAAAATGAAAACTTTTCGAATATAAACATGTGAAAAATGGATGTGAAATGAAATGGAAACATAAACCGGAGATTTTATTAAAACCAACGGAGCAAAACGGTCCCTTTCAGATTATAACATAATGCTAAGTGTTATAGATATCGGAGGGAGAGAATTGGATTAGTCGATGACGAGTTGGAGGGTATGTGTGATTTGTGTTATGCATTTTGAGGGGGGAATAACTCAATTAAGCTAAGTGTTTTCATATAGTTTTTAAAATTAGTGATTTATTTGTGAGCGGTAATGAGTTTTTGCGTCCGGGAAGGGGAAAAAGGGAAAAGATTGCAGGGGGATGCTGCGGCATTGAAGACGCCTCGATGTCGGGCGCCAGTTTTGGGATCGGGACGCGCGCACCGTCGCGTCCCAGGGCGAGCGACCGTTAAAAACCTCCCTAGAAAAAGGCGGATCGATATCGCCTTCCGACAAACAGTTTTATTGTTCATGATTTGTCTATCCTCCTACTCCTACTTCCGTGGATGTCCTTAAGTCCCCTCCTTCCATTGGGGCGACGATCTACGACTTTCCCCTCCGCCCCCCACGACCTTTACAAAGAATCGTTTCTACTTGTGTTAAAATAAGTTATGTCTGTCACTAAACTGACATGTTTTGTTGTCTGGATGCTTTCTGCCCCTTCTAGGGGAGAAAAAAAAAACTTTTTTTGTAAATTTCATACCTCATAAAATTTGTTTATCCATAGGTATAAAAGTCCATTTGTGATAATATACCAAGAAATCTTTTATATAAACAACATTCTAGGAAGATGCGTTTCAAAAACATCGAAATTCGGGAAATCCTCAATAAAAAAATTGCGATAATTTAGATAAATAATCCATAGATAAATACGAGACGCCACTATCACTTGTCAGTACGCTACTATTCTTACAAACGTTCTGTAAAATTTTGATATTAAAAAATGACAAAAATGGACCAACGCTTGGTGTCTTTAGTTGCAATTTTTTCGGTTTTTTATGTGGTAAGCTTTGCTTTATTTGGGGTTTTGGGTTCCATTAGGCTTAAAATTATACCATGAATTGTTCAGATTTGCGCTTCACCTGTTACGACTTCGACGGCGACTCCTGAGAGCGAATCTCGCCTTTCTCAAGTCATCGGGAACCTCACAGACAAAATATCGAACATTTCGAAAACAGTAAGGCGGATGCAGGACCTCGCCCATAGCTCAGAAGACGCATCAGTCAGCATTTCCGTAAGTCAAAATGCTTAGTTATGATTTGAAGAAAAAGTCGTTCTGGATCCATAAAAATCATCCTATCGACTTGTAAGCATAATCAATAGGTTTAAAAAGAGGAAAACATAACGTTTTGACTCATATAATTGCTTAGAATACAAAATTTTCCCTGGGCAAAAAGTTCACCATTTTGGTGAATTTGTTGCCCAACCAAATGGCTCATAATTTCTCCATCTTTTTTCCTCTAACTTTTTCATTCAACTAATAAAAGCTAGTTAATGATCATTTATGTGGTAAATTATCTTAACATTAAAGAGAAAATGCTGCTATGTTCTTTTCGAGTTGATTGCTTACCAAATTTTTGTCTTTACTACCCTTATTTTGAGAAACTAATATATTTTTATAAACAGGAACCTGAGTTGGAAAGTCCGGAAACGCCTAAAACGAACGTGACGTACGAAGAACTCATCGACAGAGTTGAGGAAGCGAGGAAAAAAGTCAAAGAAATCCAAACAAGACTTCAATCAACGAATTCTCATCTTGACGAACTTATCAAAAAATATTCCACCCCACTCACAAACAAAACTGTTACTGTTTAAAAATATAATAAAAATTTATTGTTTTTAATTTAAAATTTTCTTATAAAAATTACCAACCAAATGGCTTCGTGGCCGAGCGGATTTCGGCATGCAACCCAATCCTCAAGGTCACTGAGTCAGGAATTCATAACCGGCCACCGTTAGCCCCACCTACCAGGACGACGTTTGAATAATGATAAAACAATTTTTTCTTAATAAATTTAATAATGTTTTTTAAATAAATATTTTATACAAAATTACTTCAAATGGATTATTTACAACGCGAAGATTATGATTTATGAAGATTAATTTAGTACACAAAAAAAATTTAACAACGCAGTCATTTTGTGCATTTAACTATTTTAAAATGATAGGAATGAATGTGAACTTAAGTTCTAACAAAGTTTGTACACTGGGACAATTTTTATATAAAAAATACAAAATGGATAATCTAAAAATGTTTTTTGTACGCTTCACAGGTTGAGTTATGAGGTTCAGTTCAGTTTTGGAGTAATTTCGGCTTCGATTTGATCTGAAGCACTTTGAGGCAGTGGAGAAGCCAGAAAAGTACGGAAGAGAGGAAGAACCATTTTAAAAATGGAAGGCTCACTGAAAGAGCGTTCCGCTGAATCATCGATGAGAGGACAGCACAGCGGAGCATCTCGAGAACGAATACGTTCGGCTTGCTTTCAAACATCATACCGATTATCGTCAACGACGCCAAAATATAGCAGACGAAGATGAACACAGATAATGGACTCATAGCCTGGAAACATAAACAAATAAATTAGTCAAAAAAGATCAACTCAATATAGAACAGATCGTCTAAACAACAAATTCACCATTTGGTGAACTTTTTGTCCGGAGAACCTTTTTGTCTCTAAGTGAAAGGAAAGATCAGAAAACATTATTTTAGCGATTCTAAAGTGACTAGTGAGGGTGTCATTACGAAGAGTCCATTTTTATGGACACCAGCGCCATTTTGGTTCAAAAAAATTATCTGAGCACACTGATCTTTTACTTTCTGCTTGTTTTTTCATAGGCATGTTATACTAATATAAATTATGTTTTTACCAAATATCTTTCGGCTAAGTCGTGAAAACTAATGACTATAGCGATGAAATGCAAGACTAGATAGATGTTGCACCACGTGGGCAGTTTGACGTCGTATTTTACTCTGCTTGTAACCTGAAACAAAATGATCATAAGTCATTTTAGACATTTAGAACAACATGAAAACAGCTGCTTAAAGAAATTAATTTATCGACTTGGGACCAAAAGCAGTCAATTTAGAGTCTCAAAAACTTCAAGATTCGACCTTCCCCTTAATTTATTAAGCAATAGTTTGGTGGGTCTAAAATGTCACCAAATGGTGAATCCGTCAATCAGACTAGTGTTCAGCAACTTTTTAATTTATTTGAAGTTTTTACGTTAAGTATAACATTTATAGACAGCTTTAGCTTATGAAGTTCTATTTTGAATAACAAAATTATAATTTACCACAACCTACAACGATTTTTTTCTCAATATAAAACCGATATGGAACATACAAGGTTTAAGGCAAACTAGGTCAAGATCCCTCTCATGTATAAATCAAAAATAGACTAATTAAATTTGCTGATAAATTCAATAATTAGTACCTTAATTTTATCTTCATCTGCTCCAGTCCATGGTTTCCCTGGCAACCAACTAGGCCCCTTCACAACCGCAGAAATTTTGTCTTTCCACCCGTTGAATTTATTCCATTTATTGATAACATTGGCGTTATAAAACACCTAAAAATAGAAAGAAAAAATTTTTAATTATAGGTTAGATCGAAAATTTTTTAATTTAAATACCTGAAGAAAAAGCGGATTGAATGACGGCTGATTCATAACAAGGCCATAAATCATTTCTTCCTTTTCATTTTCTTCCGCAAACGTACCGAAAACTCGGTCCCAAATGATCAACGCCCCTCCGTAATTTTTGTCAAGACAGTCAATCGTGCTACCTATAAATAGTTCAAAAATTAAGTAAAAGTGCATTATTTTAAATTAATTTTCTTTACCGTGATGTACTCTATGGTGCTTGGGAGTGTTCAAAAACCATTCCAAAGGACCCAACGATTTTATGGTTTCAGTATGGATCCAAAATTGATAAAGTAAGTTGAACTGCTGGTGCGTGATGAAGACTGAAGGCGGTATGACAAACGCCAAGGGCAAGTAAAAGACCTAAAATACAACAAAATTTGTTATTATTTTTTTACTGTTTATGTCCAAAACAAGCTTTAAAATCGAGTACAATTCGTTCTAGCATCAATAAAAATCATCCTATCGACCCAGGACCATGACCAGTCGGTTCAAAAAGATGGAAACTGTACTTTTTGACTTTTGACTTAGCTTAGAAATCAAAATTGTCTCTGGGCAAAAAATTCACCAAAATGGTGAATTCATTGCCCACGCAAATGGCTCATAATTGTCTCATCTTTTTTCTACTAACTTCTTTATTTTTCGAATAAAAGCAAGACTATGAGTTTTATATAGCTATTTTTGATCTAAATAATCAAATTATTGAAGAATTTCATTTTGGGGGATGAGAACTTTGGATTCTAAATTGAGAAATAAATTTTGTTTTGATGACTAAAAGGTTAAATAACAATAAAAAATCAAAAGAAACTTACGAAACCACACCATCCTTGGAAGACAGACTGTCGAAGACCAACCGACAAGTTGAAATCTTCAGAACTGTGATGAACTTGATGTTGTGCCCACAAAATATGAATTTCTAAAATTTCGATTAATTTTGTTCAAAAAGAAATTTTTATTTTTTACCATGGCTTGCACGATGAACCCAATAGTACAAAAAGTCGACTCCAATGGCAGCGAGGTACCAAGTAACGACAGAATTCCATGGCAAATCCGCCACCCTCCAATGGTCGTAGATCCAGACATAAATGACGCTTTCACCCCCTCGGAAAATCAACCTTCCAAGCTCTTGGATGAGTCCATGCGATAAAGAAGTGATCCCATCGTTGATCCTCATCAACGGCTTCTTCTCAAGAAAAAGGACGATATTTTCAAGAATGATGAAGACCAAAAAATAAGGCCACGACTGAAAAATAAATTTTTAATTAAGACAAAATAAGTCATAAGAATTGAGTAATGAGTTGTCATAATTTATTGTATTAAATCCGGTCGGAACGGGCCAAAAAAACGAAGATCGCCGAAAGTTAAACCGGTTTTGACAGGTCTTGTTTCAGGAGGAGAGGCCTATTTTATGTCCTAAAGAGAAAATCAAGGGGTTGGAATTTCTCAACCATACAAAGCAAGTAAAGCGAAGGATGGTTGTAAAGGCGACCTAAGGATGGATGTAGTGGCCACCTAAGGATGAAGACATTACACTCCCAATTTAAACAATTTTTTTTTCGTTTATGAAAACGGTAGAAATTCGACTTTTTTTTAGGCAAATAGCAAAGATTTCGATTTTTTTTTCTCTCAAAAAATTTATAAAAAATGTCTTACCTGTCTGAAAATTAAGGGGACCTCTTCTTTGGTAGCATACATCGAAGTTTCTGGTTTGACGAGATAGAACATTTTGCCCAAATCCATAATCCATGGTGAAGTCTGCTTTTCCCATGACACAGTTACATTGTCTCCTTCGAATATCCAATCCTGCGAAGGCAAACAATTCTTATATAATTCAGTAATCATCACCTTGTTTTTTTGGGGCTCTAAATCCGACAAAAAGAGAAAGTCCATAAAAACGTTATTTTGTCAACGAGTTTAAAGATAGAGACGTTTTTTCAGTACGAGGACAAGAGCTAATTTTAGCATCAATTTAACGCTTAAAAACTAACACCTCAACTATTATCAACAATACTAGTTCTACCTAATTGTTCGAGTTGGTTTTAAATAAGAAATTGTTACATAATAATAATTTCTCCAGCTACAAGCTAGTCAAGTCAAGTCCTATGCTCTAGGCTTTATAAAAAAAAAATAATAATAATAATAATAATAATAATAATAAAAATTAAATAAAATGTAATGGTATTTTTAATTAATAAGTGATTATAGAAGTAAACAAATTGAAAAGATAAAACTATTCCAAGAAAGTTTAAAAAAAATTTAATTGTTAAAAATTATTGTAATTTACACCTAATTATAAGATTAAAAGTCAATAACTTGTATGGTTATTTTCTCTGTTTTTTTTTCTATCTAAACATACCTTATAATTCATATTATTATCTTAAGTCAAAAAAATAATGAAAAAACGTTTTGTTGTTATTGGTTGTAAGATACGATTTGAAATGAAGCTTAGATTGTTGCCGGGTCTCCCATTTGCCGGCGTTTCTTATCTGGTGGGGGAGAAATAGGATTTTAAAGGTTTAAATTTACTTCTTTTTTTCAGCCTGCCAGTGTTACGTAACGTTAAAAATTCTGTTAACTTTTTCGTTATGTAATGGCTTTATTTTCATCTAAGAGAATAGGTAGAAAAAAAAGATACCGTAAAACAAAAAAAGGTCCGAAAGTCCAAAAATGTCCGGAGTTTTCCAACGATATTTTGTTGAAAAATAGGGTCTGGAAATTTTAATTGAAAAAACTGGTTTTGGGAGGCTAATTTGGTCTTGAGGGGGACCTGGATCAAAAAAAGACATCCAGAATCAATTACAGTTTTGTAGAAAAATAAGCTTGGGAGAGGCCAACTTTTACCACTATGTTTATACAAAAAGTTTTTATTTTTTTATTGCTTCGCCTTAAGCTATTTCGATCCTTGAGTTTATATAAGAACGCAGTTTGTCATGAAAAACGTGTAAATAATGAAAGGAAAGTACTTGGACTTAACTGCATGGAAAAATCGATTTCGAACTTCTCTAAGTATGGATGAGACTTACTAAGGGTAATTTTGACAATTTGACCCTACTCTTGGATGGACATGGTCTCTACATCCCTTGCTTGGACCTACATCCATCCTTAGGTGGCCTCCAATTCCATCCTTAGGTAAGGCCTACATCCATCCATCGGTGGCCTCTACATCCATGCTTAGGGGGCCCCTACATCTATCCTTAGGTAAGACCTACATCTCGTCCCCCTTCCTTGATCCGTTATAAAAAAACAAAATTTCGAGGGTATATCAACAACTTCCTTTTTCGAGGAAGTTCTTAGTTGATGGTCTTTTTCCGGAAATAGAAGCATTAAAATGAGTTGAACTCCTTCAATTAAACGGAAATACCTTGGGGGCGGTTTAGCCGAGGTTGGATATGATGGTTGACCTATCATTGCACCTAAGGGAGTGAGGCAATGTTGGATTCTAAAAAAACTGCCAAAGACTGGTATCCTTATTGAGGTCATTTCTGAATTCCCTAATGAAAATCGACAGGTGTGAGGGAAAATCGACAAAACCAGTTCGCTCGCAAATTTTTTTTCGACGCCTAAACATTTTATGCAAATACAACGTAGAGTTGTCATTGACCTTATTAGATAAGCTTTTAAATTCTTAGCTACTTCGTTATGCAATTTAAAAAAAATGTGAAGCACTTTTTGCCTTTGATTTCCTATCGTGAAAGGATCTTGACTTCCAACTGGATATTCATTACAAGGACTTGTATCGGGTTATTTTATATTTTGTCCACTACTGTCAAATTCTGACATTTTACAAAATATCGGGTTTCAATGGGATATTTTTATATCTGGATTATCTAATTTAGTCTTGAATTACTGTCTTACAGCTAATTTTATTCATTTTGCCTGTACAGTAATCTGAAGGTTGTCGTAAGAAAAAAAAAATTGATGTAGATTAAAATTTTAATCTATTTTCATTAGAAATTTCTTAAGAGGTCAGTCTGGTCTTTAAATGTGTGAAGGAAAGACGACCTATAAAGGTAAAATGAAGATCCTTTTGGCCGCTTTATGTCTTCTTCTCGTTGCTGAGAGTTTACAAAGTCCACTTGAAACACAAACTGAAGAACCTAAAGAAGCTGGAAAAACTCAACAAAATGGAACCCTTTGTCAGCTCTTTCAAGATGACTTCAAAACGGATTCTGGGCCCAAAGCAGTACCGTGTCAAAATCCCACAGGAACTATTCCCATTCAACGTCTTGGATGAATAGGTTCGTTCAATCAAAGGAGTCCAGTTTCAATTTTCACATGCTCTTGTGCAGAAATCAATAAAATGCTTTAAAAATCAGCTCAAATGGAAGTTATTGTTATGTTACCCCCGACATTTCTGGGTCGTTTCTGGGAAATTCTCAAAATGCACCCTCTTCCTTTAACCCCCTCCGGAATTAAAAGAAGTCTTAAAATGGTTTTAAAGGGCTCCTCGTGCCCAAAAAGAATCAAAAATCAAGCTAAAAAGGGCTCTAATTGTCGAAAAGGAATAATACCAAGTAAAAAGGGCCCCTAGTGTCCAAAAAGGATCAAAATCAAGCTTAAAAGGGCCCTATTTGTCGTAAACGAGTAGTATCGAGTTAATTGGGTAGCTCGAGTTAAAATCGAGTTAAAACCTACTACAAATTCTTTTATGACAAATAGGGCCCTAGTATCCCAAAAGGATCAAAAATCGAGCTAAAAGAGACCGTATTGTATTTAAAAGAACAAAACCTATTAAATAGGGCCCTAGCATCCAAAATGGATTTTTAAAAAATCAATCTTAAAATGGCCCTATTTGTCTAAATGAATAGTTTTTAAGAGGTTAAAATTGACGGTCGAATAATTGGAAAGGGTAGTAGGGGTGCACCAAGTTGAGGATAGGGGAGATAGTAGCAGGAGGTGGTAAAAGAGTTGCTAATCGCAAATCGAATTACTAGTCGTAAAAAAAGAGCCACTAAGCCAAAATCCTCATTGACCGACCTCAATAGCCTGCTTTCATCCGGAAATCCACTAAAAGCTTTGGTGATTGGTCGGAAAAGATGGGGGTGGGGTTTTGATGGAGAAACAGACTCCAATTTTTATCTGAAAGATTTCTTCGTTTTCTATGACCTCTTTTTAGGCCGGTCCATTCTGTATTCATTATACAGAGTATATCAGCTTAAGTGGACCAGCAGTTTTCCCCCAGAATTTTGTGCAGAACAAAAAAAATTTAACTCCTAGATAAGCCATGGCAATCGATTTGGAAGGAGGTGGGCCACATTCGTCAGCTCGTCTGGTGGAAAAACTGCTGGTCCAGACACACCTTGTATATTTACGACCTGTTAAAGGCATTCACAATGTTCTTTATAGGAATGACACCTGTAAAAAAAAGAGTCGTTTTAATTCCTTAGATCAACGATCTTTTCAAGGTTTTCGACTATTTTTCCGTTCGCGAGGGAAAAAAACGTCGATTCACAAGCCAAGTTTTTCGTTGTTGTTTTACATCCACTAATTATTCAACGGTATTAACAAAGGTAAACAGATCATTGCATCAGACGCTTCGGTACTATCAGTTTCCTGATTAATAAAGATTAAAAAACAAAGTTTTTTTATTTATTTTGCGCGAGTTTTTCTTTTGCTCGAAAAACATGGGAGCGGCCCTTCTATTTTCCGTGTGATTTAATTTTCTATTTTTATTACAACAGTCGCTTTTTTCAAAAGTTCTATTTTTATCGGAGATTCGTCTATCTTTTTATGCAAAATACGTTTTTATCGATTGTTTTGAATAATGTCCGATTGCTTTTAAATTCGGATTTACGATGACTCCCAAAGCTTCTGAGACGGGGCCGACTTATATAACGTGTTTGTCGAACGTGAAGATGGAAATAGAATTTTAACGTAGTAGGATGAAAAAACTTGTCGAGACGACTCTAAGCCTGATTTTTCGCGTGGCTACGAGTCTTCTCGGTCAACCGTTACTGATGACCCTTCAGACTCCCAGCAGCCAATTTTCTGAGATTATGGTCTCTTCCCAAGGGCAGGCTTGCTTGGGCTTTATATGTCCTAAAATAGTACAATAGTGACATAAAAATTGAGTTTAAAAAAATAAAATTGGGCTTATAATCTAAGCCTAATTTGGAGATTAATCGCCCAAACTGACAACCAAGCTTCCAATGAGTTTTGAACCAGTCGAAAAGGGGTCAAAACATGCCTAAGGGCTCCTAGCTAGATAAAGGGAGTCCAAACACATTGAACCTAAACAAGCTAAAAAAAGGGTTCAGACCACTTGGAAATGAGTCCAAACTAGTCAAAGAGGGGTCCAAACCACATAAAAAGGGGTCCAAACCACATAAAAAGGGATCCAAACCACATAAAAAGTAGTCCAAACCCCATATAAAGTGGTCTAAACCGCATAAAAAGGGATTAAAAATGCATAAAAAGGGGTCAAAAATTGTCTAAAAGATGCTCAAACTAGTAAAGTGGGGTCCATACCAGTAAAACGGATTCCAATTTCCAAACCAGTAAAAATGGGTCCATTTTTTCCTAAAAATTTCAGTAAAATTCCTATTTTACTTATAGTTATAACTTATAATATTACGTTAAAGAATATGTATTTGTGCCAAATCTCAACTCGATAAGAGAACTGAGAAACCTATTTTACTTGAGTCTCCACTCATACTCAAATACATAGTAAGTTTTTCTCTTAATACCAGCTTAAGTCATGTGCAACCTTTTACGAGCATATTCCAAGAATTCTTTTTAATAATTCATTTTACTAATTAAAATTATTATTTACTAAGTACATATTATAAAATAATTGTTTCTTCTTCCAATTGTTATTATTTTGCATCATGTCTTCTTTTCAAGGTTTCTAAAGAAGACATTTTATTTAAATGACATGATCGCATTGATTACTAGAAAAAATTTATTTTCTCCTTTAGATCATTACGTAAGCAGCGACGAATTAGGGCGTCCGTCCCAAGTTCAGGATCATCTCGCCGGCTCGAAAGATAAGAAGCGAAACTTGACATTTTGAATATTTTTTTAGGTTGAACGGCCTTCGTTCCTCCTTTTTTGTGATACCTTAAAAGTTACTCTGGTGTACTTAAGATTCTTTTTTTTATTTTAATGCTTTGATCCGACTGATTAGGCAATGTTGCCAATTTTAGAGGGGCCTCTCTAAATTTCGAAAGCAGGGGTTACTGAAGAATCTTACACCTTGAAGTAAAAAGTCTCGATGGTAGGTACAATAACGAAAAAGTTACAAAACAAGGTTGGCAACACTGGATAAGTCTATGATCATTTCTGAAAAGTGATCTCAGCATCGTTTAGGTTGCTTTAGCACCTTTAGGTTGGTAACACTGGAGATGGAGTTGAGCTTTCCAAAGAACTCGAGCAAAAAGTTTGGATAATCTAGGAGTCATTGATCATTCATTTTTGGAATCTGCCAATATTTTAATAATCCTATACAGCAAAAATGGTCTTGAATGATAATATATTTGAGGTTGGTAAGACTGTAATGGAGACATTTTTTCCTCCTTTTCATTTTAGCATCCAAAAGGCAGTGAGATAAATTCCTAAATAATAAAGCAATTAGTGCATTTTTTATGTATGTATTTGTGGAGAAAAATTGATTAGGGCTGCAGGGAAAACTTTTTATAGGACCTGGCAACACTGATTAATATTTTCCCTCGTTTTTTTTAGCTTATCTAGGAGGCAGTAAAAATCTATGATCGTTTGTTTTTGGAATCTCCGTTTGCCCAGCACGATTTTAAGGTATGTAATGCTGGAATTTTAAACTTTTCATGTGAATTCTGCAATAATTTGATGTTGGCAACACTGCAACTCCCTAAAAACAAAGTTCTCCATTTTCGAATTATACTCCTGCACGAACTGGGTATTACAGAAGTCCCATTGCCTCACTCCCCTGGGTTCTAAATTTGAACTACCATTTTTGATGACTACTGCGATGCTATCTCTGTTTTAAATCCAAAACTATAACCAAGAACAAACAAAAATAATAAAAAAAAGATTTATTGGTGTTTAAACTTTTACAAGGCACTTGTTATAACAAATTTTAAACAATTTATTTCAAATACAACAAAACGTTAAAAATCTACAATAAATAGGTACCTAATAAATTACCAATAGATTAGCATAGAATTCAGAATTTCCTGAATTCCATGTTAAGTACCACTATTTTATATACACCACTTTAAAAAAAAATTCTGCGAAGGTATAAAATTTAAAAAATTGATTAGTTTTAGCGATTTAGGGATAGAAATTTGAGAAAAATGTGATTTGACTAAAATTAGAAATGGAAGCCTGTGATAATTTATAAAAATTGAGTCTAATATCACAATAGAGCCGAGGCAAATTAAAACTTTTCTTGATGTCTAAATGGAGCCTAAAGATGCAAAAAGTTTTGGATAGCACAGAATACTGGTTCGTTAAATTTGCCTGGGCTGTTAAAATACTATTTTAAATTAAAAAATGCATGCCAGTCTTAATTTCTGATAAACGTTGAGATAAGAATTTAAAGTTCTTCTTTAGGAGATGCTTTTTTTAAGAAGTTTAACATGTCGGATTTAGCGAACGAGCCTGGGTAATCTTTTGATTTTCCACTTTTGAAGAATTTCAATGAGGGGAAGGCGTCGATTTTGTTCTCTTTGACGAAACGTTTGTTGGCTCGGGCGTTACATGAAGCGAAAGTAGCAAGATGAGCGTAATCTCGAGCTAAACTAGCGAAAGTATCTTTGATTTCGGCTTTAGTGCCTGTTCCATCGTGAATTAGGACGAAATGAGCTTTCGAAGTTCCAAGACGTTCTTTGTAGTTAGAATCGGTGATTTCGATGATTTTATCCGCTCCAGGTATACCGTCCCAGTAGTTTTCACCTGGAAGTGTGCTCTCCGTCGGAACTGCTTGTCCGGACTCCTTTTTCGTCATGAATTCCATAAAATCTTTTTTCTGAAAAAAAGGAATATAGTGGTTGATATTTGGAGAGAAATTTTGGGGGACTTACAGTTCGACCACCAGAATAATCCTGCTTGTCTTTATCGTAGTAATTGAAGTATTTAAATGTAGGATATCCTCTGACTTCCATGGTAGAACAAACGGCTTGATGCTTCGTACAGTCCAAAGCGGCAAAAGCGACTCGAATGTTGTCTTTCATCTCTTCCGCAGCAGCCGTGAATTCCGGTTTCGCATTTTTACAATGTCCACACCATGGAGCATAAAACATGACAAGCGCATGCCTCTTCTTTCTCAAAGTCGGTTTAAAATTTTCAACATTCAAATGGACAACTTCGGACTTCTCTTCTTCCCAGTCAGGCTGAGGAGGCGGCGGTGGTGGCGGCTCTTGAGGATTTTTCATAAAATTGACTATCTTTTCGGCATCCCTTAATGTAGGGACGTCCCAAAGGAATTGGCCATTTTTAAAATATTTGATTGTAGGATATCCTTTTACATTGTACTGTTTGGCCAGTTCTTTCTCCTTAGTTGCATCGACTGCTACCAAAAATCCATCAGACTAAAAAAACAAAAAGATTATCAAAACCAAAAAATTAATAAACCAACTCACATTATTATCTTTCATAATTTTTGCTGCTTTTTCATATTCTGGTTTCATTTTTTTACAATGACCACACCAAGGAGCATAAAACATAACAAGCATAGAAGCGCTTTCCTTAAAGTAAAAAAAAATTAAATTTTTTTGAACACTTAAAATGCTGATTACATGACTATGACAGGAACTTCCACAAGTGGCGGTTACGGGCATTTAAAAGAAATCAAATGTTTCACTAACTTCCATAAATTGGCCAAAAGTTTCAGCAGTTAGATGAATAACATCACTAGGTGTCTGCGACCATTCTTCTTCCTGGGGTTTCTTCACTTTAACTGATGTCGGATCGTTAATAAACTTGATCAAATCGTCTTTTTTATTGTCACCATCGTACATCATTTTAAGCTCGCCTTTCCTAAAAAGAAAAATGTTTATTGGCTTTATTTTACGTAAATTACTTACTCAAAATACAGCAATGTTGGAAAGCCGGTTATGTTGAATTTGGCACGTACTACAGCATTTTCGGGCCTATTGACATCTATAGCAGCCAAAACTGCTTTTCCTTTCAAAGCATTCGCTGCTGCTGTATATTCAGGCTTTAACTGCTTGCAAAAACCGCACCACGGAGCATAAAACATTATCATAAGAGGGCGCACCTCTTTCTTCACCAACCTGACTAAAGTCTGCAGAAAATTAGATTTAATCAGATAGTAGTTGTCGTACCTGAAAATCTGGAATGTGAACGACATCTCCTAAAGAATCTTCTTCATCCCATGGCAAATCTCCAGTCGGATCTCTCATAAAACTAATAATACTAGCAGACGTTTCTTTTCTATCGTATGCCTTATGGAACTCTCCATCTTTGTAATGTCTTATGACATAAGGTTCTGCATTCACTTTCAACTTTTTACAAATTTTTTTGTCCTTTTCGCTATAATGGAAGGAATTAGATGTCGTGTAAAAAAATGGTGTTTACCCTGAGCAGTCGACCATAAGCATCGTCCCTTGTCCTCGGACGGTTTCTGCTGCTTCTTTGAACGTTCTTATGATATTGGACGCAGATTTTGAGGAACTATAGAAGAGGACCAAAACATTATTTTTGGTCCGGAGGATTTTCTTGAATTCTTTAACGTCCGAAACTTCTTCCACGGCATTTGGCTTGGAATTTCGTGACTCGACCAGCAAACAAAATAAAAGAACCTGAAAATAATCAAGGGTGAAGAACACGAAGGTCAATAATTGGACTCCCAAAAGGGGGGACCCTTTTTCACTATCTATTAGGATTTAGTGTCTGGAATACGTTGAACATTTCATAAATGGTATAAAAATGTATACTTACAGCAAATAAACAATAAGTCCGCATCATGAACTGGTCATAAATAACGATTAACTATCCAATTATCACTAGAAACCTAAAATATCACTAAAACCGACTCTCCCATTAATTAAAGTTTAAAAAGAGAAAACAAAATGTTGAAAACGAATGAATAATTGATTTATTTAACTAGATTTATTTGAAATAATTTTGATTTTTGAAGTTTTGAACCGGTTGTAACCTTTGAGAAAAACGTGAACTGTGAAGTTTTATGTCAACACGTTGGTGACGGCGATTGGTCGCTATGGCGCATGAGTGGGTGACTGTGTCCGCCTTTATTTAAAAATTAAGGACGTCTACTACATTTTGGATGGAACTAAGGTGGTCTGTGGCTCAACAGATCTCTTCACACCAAATCCCATCCACATTCCAGCTCCTCCCATCACCACCCTCCTTGAATCTCGCTGAGTCCTTCAAAATGAGTCAAAAATCTTCAAAGTTTTATAGAGCAGTAGGTATTCAAGGACAAAATTTGAGTATGAGTGGACACTCAATTCAAAAAGGTTTCGCAGCTCCCTCTGGACCAATCAACTTGATGTTTTCAGGGGCTTTTATGATGAAGATTTTGGTACTTACGCTTAAGGTCCAAAAGTTGCTTTCTGTTTTATTAAAAGGTAAACCCAGGATAAACCTTGCTCTGCAAAGATCCAAAACTGCCATTTAGACGAGTTATTATGATTTAGTTGGGGAGGGTATAAGAGGTGATGGAAGGATATGAGAGGTAGTGGAATGTAGGGGGAGGGTGAGGTTTGTGGATGGTCAGGGGGCGGTGATGAATCAGTGGGGGAAGGTTGGGGTGATGGAGATGTGGGGAGGGTGCTTGTGGAGGGGTCTGTATGTTTAACATACGTACCTATTCAGTACCAGTAGATCAGTAATTTTCATCCAATAGCGGAAAAACTTTAACCGCTTTTGATCCCGGAATAGTTTCATTTTAAAGGTTAAATATCTATGATTTTTGAAAAATTGCTGCTGGCTAAAAAGTAATGCATAGTTTTCCTTCAAAACAGCAACTTCCCACTGAGACGACTTTGGTTTCAATCGGATGAGTAGCTCTTCTGAACGGCCACTAGTTAGTAAGTTTACTTTGGGAGGAGGGAGTTTGTTGGGCAGATTTAAATAAAGTTATCCTCGTTGTAGCTCCAGACCTTCTCCAATACCTACTTTTTTTTTCACTGAAACAATAGGTGTTCAAAACACAAAAATCGTTTTCCAAACAAATATAATTTACATTCAATATTATTTTCTTGAAATTTTAAACAAATAGAGGAAATCACGATTTTTACACAACAGGAATTTCACCAACACAAAAACGTTTAAATTTATTCTGCCTGTTTATTGAAGCGAGAAAAGGGTTGGGTGACATTTATAAATTACAATAACATCAGATCTACAAATAATAATAATAACAACAAATACAATCGAAAATAAAGGTTTTAATATAATTTTTCCATATTCAAAAATATACATCAAATACTTTAGAAAATTCTTTAGGAGGAAATTCAGTGGATCTATTTTTTCCCTAAGCTAGGAAGGAAAGGTGAAGCTTTAAAATGTTGTAGTTTAGTTTTCAAAATAATCCATTCGTGGATGATCAAAGTGATGTTGTTCCTCCTGGAAAGAAATGAAACGGCGTTAATTTAAGTTTTGAGAATGGGATTTTCTGGGTGGGTGTATTTTGACTAGATTTAAGTCTCTTATGGAAGGGAGAGGAGGGGGTGGACCCAGTTTGAAAGCTTCTTATCGTGTTTTGACAGATCATTTTCCTCCTTTCACCACCTCGACGAGGCCGATAGTCGATTTCCGTGATGTGCCTCCTAACAGCTCCCATTTCCACACATAATTTCCCCACACGTGCGTTTCCTCATAAGTGGAAACTTTAAAGAAGTTACTCTATTAATAGATAAAAGAATAAGGAAGAGGTTTAGTGAGGTTGGTGGAAGTGGGGGTGGAGGGGAGGAAAGTGGGGGGGGGGAGTGGGGAAGTTCGGGATGGTGGGATTAGATTGGGGGGAGGGTTTGATAGGGAAGGTTCAGGAGAGGTGGTGTAAGACATGTAGGGGAGGTGATGGATTGGGAGAAGTTGGTTATTAGGTTTTTGATTTTTGTGGAGAGGTCTGTACAGCCCCAAATTATTGAGAAAATTTTACTTTTGGGCTTCCTCCTTCATCTTTTGTTGGGTTTTACTTGCTTTGGAAATTTAAGAATCGATTAAACTTATGTTCTTGTGATGAAGATATGAATGGCTTTTTATAAACAGTAAAATTCTTTCATATAGGGCTTCTTTTTATATAAAGGCAACCATAATTCATGAAAAAGGAGTAAAGACGCCTTTTTCTATTCAAAGAATTTGTAATATCCACACAATTGAATGCAATTTATAACCTTTTAAATTTTCACAGGCTCAATTATTCGTTGCAGACAGTGAAAATTTATTGGTGGTTGACGAAGCGTGTTTTCTTTACACTCCTGATTACGCGAACGTATCAATCACCTTCAGAAGCACAATAGTGACCCCGTCATGGACCCCCTTATTGACCACAGCAGATTTGCATAACCAAAATTATTAATTTTCCATAAAATTAAACATTTAGGTTGATAAATTTTCGTTTATTATAGTCGGCAGTTAAGGAAAAAAAGGCTTTTTTATGGGCAGTTAAATATAAAAGCTCGCTATTATCTTTAATCTTTATAATAGATTTAAAAAAAGCAATTTCGGTCATTTATTTTGTCATTAAAATATAAGAATCCGTAAGACCGACCTCAATAGCCTGCTTTCCTCCGGAAATCCGCTAAAACCAGTCACATTGTATAAACCCGTAAGACTTGTAGGTGATGCGGAACTGTTGATCGTTTCCCCTTTAAGATTTTTTCGTTTGGGAACGAACTTCGAAAAAAGAACCTTCAACTTCTTCTAAATTCCTAATACTTATTAAGGAAAATAATTGTTGAACTTTACGTTTAATTAGGGCCCTCGGGCTGATGTACTTAATCATAGTTCAGTAAACAAAACTTAAGATTTGCGATTTCCGAGTCTAACAATCGAAAGTTTTGTTTGCCAGTCTTGTTTGTTGTAAAAATTATCATCAACGGAGATTTTTACTGGATTTTAATTGAATAAGGAACACTTGTAAGAAAATCGAATTCTCATTGAAACTCTCATAGTTTGGGGTGTTATTGGGTGTAGTCAGGGATTGTTATCACTTATCAGGGTATTGGGGAGTGTGGGTTATTAAGCAATAGTTGGGAGAGAGGGTGTTATTTTGGGTATTTGGCGGTATTATTGGGGTAGTTGGGGTTAGTAGTGGTTTTTGGGGTAATTCTGGGTTGTTATTGTAGGTTAGTCAGTTGGTGTTAAGGCGGAAGTCGGGAATAGAATAAAAATAATAAAAGTTCCTATATTTACCACGGGCGGTATCGGGGGTGCACTTCTACGACCGAATCGTAACCTCAACTGGGGCGACCTGTTATCCTTCCGGACGATCCTCCATTCCTTTTCAGGATAAGCGGCTCTTTTCAGGTTCTCATATAGCTCCCGCACACCTGTAACGTCATCACCTTTTTCAATAAATTAATCCGATCTTACCCCTTCAAAAATACTTTGGACTCTAGGAATATAGCAAAGATATAAAATTGGATTATAAAAATGTTTATTTTTTGCGATATCAAGTCAAAAGCACTTGCTCTATGTAAGGGGAATATTAACATTTTAATAATGCACCAGTTCATATTCTTGAGAGGAAGAAATAGGTTTTTTAATTCTTTTTCGAACTGGAGTGATGGATTGCCTAAACACCTCACCTAATTACTTTTCAACCCTCGTGTCCCTTTACTATTGGACCTTTTTTTTCTACTTTTAGAGCAAGAAATTTATCTTTACTTCACGTTTACAAAAATCAATCAAACTTCTTTTGTCATAAAATTTCAAAAGGTTTTTAAACAGGCTGTTAAAATAATCAGTAAATTAAATCTCTTACTGTCATAATCTAAAGAGGGCGCTGCAGTGGCTTCTTGGTGGAGGATCAGGATAACGAAAAAGCATCCTAGCATTGAAAGTGCTATCTTCATTTCTGAAAAACAAAAAAAATAATTAGAATAAAAAGTAAATCAATTAAGGAACCCGTGACATTTTGATGTAAAACTTTCAATTAGAAGGATTAAATGCCTTGAAGTTAATTTTATCTGGATTTAAGAGTCCACGAGGTTGAACGGGATTGAAAAATAATGACTCTGGAAGTTGACAATTACCGGGTTTTGTTTTGACCGTAATTGAACCGTTGGGGACAAAGGGAAAGCTTTTTTTTATTAACCCTCCAGACCGGACACACGTTTACGGCGCTTTTCAATGCACTTTCAAATTTTTTAATATCCGAGACGAAATTCAATTAAATCCCCTTCGTATTATTCTCTTTTATGGCCTTCCTTAAATGAGACTCTCGTACGTAAGGGAGAAGAGATTAAATGAACCGAAACAAACCCTTTTACTTCATAATCAAAAGAAAATTGCCTTCTTTTTGTCCGATGCATGACTTCTAGATGTAGATTCTCCAAATCTTTTCAAAAGTCTGAATCATCTGTTAGTGAACGAAAAATGAAAGAGATTTTATTTTTTTGGGTGATTTCTTTCGCGTTTTCTGCAATCGTTGGTTCTGAGAAGAATGAAGATGAATTTTATAAGAACCGAGTTGTCAATGTATACGTTTTCGGGATGGAACTTGAATGCTATGGTGGTTTTATAAACAAAAATCACGTCTTGACAAGCGGAAGATGCATTGGAGTGTATCGAAAACTACAAAGTAACGATAAGTTTATCACTTATCAATTTACTCCGCATGAAATTTCCAAGTTCAAGGTAGTAGGCTTTTCATCGAAGTCCTCATACCCAGTTAAGAAGTTGTTCGTTCACGATTTTTTTGCTGTGAGTAAGTTCAGCGACGAATCCTTGATTCTCGATTTGGGAATCTTAAAAGTTATTGGGAAGCAAGATATCTCTTTTGATATACCGTTGCAACTTTCCGATTTCTTGTTTGAGAACTGCCACGTGATTCAACCAACCTTGAAACGTGATAGTGTTAAAATAGACAAATTTATGAACAACTTTCCGGAGAAACTTGTATGTCAAACTAATCAGAAAAATTGCGCAAAGGAGGTTCGGTACAGCTTTAACAACGACGGTTTTCGTTGTTTGCCAGCTCTAATCGACGGAGAAAATATAGTTATGTCGGGTATTCCAATTATGTGTGCGAAAAAATTAGTTGGGGTCTTCTCGAAACATTTAGATAAGCATATTCAATG
Organism: Orius laevigatus; assembly: GCA_018703685.1. Lineage (NCBI taxonomy): Eukaryota > Metazoa > Arthropoda > Insecta > Hemiptera > Anthocoridae > Orius > Orius laevigatus. Next base: position 18,538 of record JAGWEN010000140.1, on the reverse strand, counting down.
GACAGCGTTGAATACTGATCTGGCTCTAAAGTTCATTCTCGAAGTCTTAAATTAATTAAACAAATAAAGAACTGGATTTGAATTCACTAATTTATTGTATCTTTCCTAGTCAAAACAGCTATAATCTAGCCTTGGGCATCAGCAAAACAGAATCGGTTGGCAAGTTGTTCATTCCAAGCTACTTCTTAGCTCGACTTTATGAAGGGTTGACTGGATAGTCTGCAGATTCCAGGACTACGGGCCTAGATTTTATGATTCTATTGCGCTTTTATTTTTTATGCAATTGCAATTAAGCTACAGAGGGAGGAACTCAAATTCCAAGATAGGGTCTGCATGTCTTGACAAGCGGAAGATGCATCTGCATCTATCCAAAGAATCGGTAGTAACGAACAGTTAATCAGCTATCGTTTCCTGAGATAGCCACTTGACTTGGGTGTACTGAAAATTAAAGGCTGAAAATCATCTGTTTTATTTAAAATAAAATAAAAAAAACGAAAAAATGAAAAGCACATTATATTTTGTCCTCGTTTTTTTCGTGTTTACTGCACTTGCAGAAAATAAGAAAAAGGCCTACGAAATGGCAAATTCATATATCTCGGTTCCTGATGTGAGATTTGAATGCTACGGAAGTTTTGTAAGTACGAAGCATGTCGTGACAAGCGGAAGATGCCTTGGAAAGTATCGAAAAATCGATGCCAACAAACAGTTCATCACTTATCACTTCACTCCTTACGATATTTCGAACTTCAAGGTTATTACATTGTATAATAAGAAACACGATGTTGAGAAATTGTTCATTCACCATTTTCATGCTTTGAGTACGTTCAGCGAGGACTCCTTCATTTACGATTTGGGCGTATTGAAAATAAAAGACGAATACACTTCCTTTATCCCTTTGCCCGACCAAGTCTCTGATATTTCATTTAAAGACTGCCTTTCCCTTTTCCCAAGTGGCTACTTTGAGTGGGATGGCTTTTCGATCCGTTGCCCATATCAGCTTATTTGTAAAAACACTGACGACAAGTGTAGAAAAGAACTCGACTACAGCATTGACAACTGTGGTTTCCAGTGTTCGACGGTAAAATATGCCCTAAAGGTACCACATTACTCAGGATCTGCGATTGTATGTGAAGGAAAAACAGTTGGAGTTTACTCATACTGTGATGGAGAGACAATAGAATGGACACATTTGAATACCGCAATTGCACTTAATTTTTTGCAAGACGTTTTAAAGGAATAAGACTAATAAAATTTTTGTTTAATTTTGTTCATTCTTCATTCCACAAAATCATTTGCACTTTGCATCACCTGCCTAACTCTGCAAAAATTTCTCTTCCGCACTTTCTTCGGATAGTACTTTGAGAAAAATTGAAAGGTCTGATTGGCCAGGTCGATATTCAGGAGTGTGGCGACTACATCGGATGGACCATCAAGAACGTTCCTGGAAGCTTCTGGACAAAATAGAACATTCCACAACCAATAATCAGTCATCTGTTTAAAAGAAATAAGATGAAAGGCATTTATTACTTTTTCCTCATTTTCTTCGTGTTTGCAAAACTTTCTCGTGAAAAAACTGATGAAGATTTGTTCGAGTTCGGACTTGCCTATATAATCGTACCTTCAGATAGATATGAATGCTATGGAGGATTCATAAGTACGAAACATGTCTTGACAAGCGGAAGGTGCATCGGCATCTATCGAACACTCGAAAGAAACAAACAGTTCATCACCTATCACTTTACTCCTTATGAAATTGCCAAGTTCAGAGTAGAAACATTAGATCAATCTTCATACAAAGTTGAGAAACTGTTCATTCACAATTTTCACGCTGTGAGTACGTTCAGGGAGGAGTCATTCATTTTCGATTTGGGCGTATTGAAAATCAACGGCGAGTACGACACCTTTATTCCCTTGCCCTTTCCAATTTCCGAATTTCAATTTAAAGGATGCTTTAGAATTTATGGCAAAGAGAGATATGACAGTTATGCAAAAGGTGAATTCCCGTCACATTGTCCATTGCACTACATATGTGGACTTCTTGACATAAAATGCCCTGACGAGCTCATGTACAGCCTAAAAAAATGTGGTTTTAGATGCACGCAAGGAAGACGAGTAAGCATCGCTTATTCAGGAGCTCCAATTATGTGCGGTCGAAAAACAGTAGGGCTCATCTCAAAATATTCGAATACGATTATCGAATGGACATCTTTAAATAACGAGCTGGCTTATAAATTTTTGCTTGAAGTTTTAAACGAATAAAATTTTTTTAATTTTCTCAAAAAGAATGTTATTCTATTAACCTCGAAACCGGAATATAGAGAAAGGGTCAAGGAGATCTCATAGGGTCCTCCCACTCCCACTTCTATACTGTCCTCCACCTCCCACAACTATTCTATCAACTCGTTCTATCCTCCTGGACCCCTTTCACCACCACCATCTCCAATCTCCCTCCACCAACCCATTAGGTTCCTCAATTGACTCAATTTTTTCCAACGACCAATTTGACCAGTGGTTGGATAGTTGAACTTCAATTATTAAACTTCAAAATTTCCCTACTATCATTGAAGACCAAACATGATAAAAATCCGTTAAAAAACCAATAGGTAATCACCTTATTCAAGACCTAATTGCGCTCGTCTATGATAACATTAAATAATCATCTGTTTAAAAGTTATATAAAAAGAAAAAATGAAAGGCACATTTTATTTTTTCCTCATTTTCTTCGTGTTTGAGGTACTTTCTCGTGAAAAAACTGATGAAGATTTGTTTGAGTTTGGACTTGCCTATATAATCGTACCTTCAGATAGATATAAATGCTATGGAGGATTCATAAGTTCGAAACATGTCTTGACAAGCGGAAGATGCATCGGCCTCTATCGAACACTCGAAAGAAACAAACAGTTCATCACCTATCACTTCGCTCCTTATGACATTGCCAAGTTCAGAGTAGAAACATTAGATCAATCTTCATACAAAGTTGAGAAACTGTTCATTCACAATTTTCACGCTGTGAGTACGTTCAGGGAGGAGTCATTTATTTACGATTTGGCCGTATTGAAAATCAACGGCGAATACGACACCTTTATCCCCTTGCCATTTCCAGTTTCCCAAGGCTTGTGCTTTACGATTTCTGGCGAGGAGAAATTTGAGAGTTATGCAATAAGAGATTTCGGGTTAAATTGTCCAGTGCACGTCATATGTAAAGGTGATGACAGCAACTGCCTTGATGAGCTCTCGTACAGCCAACAAAAATGTGGTTTTAGATGCGCGACAGCAAAAAAATTAAGTGCCGCTTACTCAGGTGCTCCGATTATGTGCGGTCGAAAACTAGTCGGGGTCATTTCAATATATGAGAATTCGATTATGGAATGGACAGCTTTAAAAGGCGAACTTTCTTATAAATTTTTGCTTGAAGTTTTAAATGAATAAACAAATTTTTACACGCATTCCGATCATATGAAAATAGCATTGGCAAGGTGTTTGGGGGAGGTGAGGGAGGGTGGTGGAGGCGAGGGATGTTGTGTGGGAGGGGGAGGGTGGGAGAGGTGACGGTTGGTGGAGGAGTTAAGGGAGGGTGTGGGGAGCTGAAGTATCGGGTTACTCCTCCATACCTACCTAACACTTTTTTTTCCATATCCCTGGTAATTTGAAAAGATTTTGGCCAACACCCAAATCTTACACTCGATTACTCCAAGCGACCTAAAAATCGATATTTCTATCAGGTATTCGATTGAATAAAAAGATAGTCCTCTAGTCGGAAATCCTTTTCTTTTTCCCTCCATTCCAAACAAAAGAAAATTGAAGGACGTAGGAAGAAATGAATCGCCTCAAGACACAGTTTGTTTGTAAAGTACATATTTGTTCCCATGGCTATTTGACAACTCGGAATCGAGTAAGGCCGGACCCTTCAAGAAAAAAGGTAGAACTGGAATTCGAAATTGATAACAATACAATATATATTTCACAATGGAATGTTTTGCATATTTCCCCCTCATTTTTTCCTATCATGAATACATCCACCCTATGGAATTTTCGATTAAGGACCAAAAAAATCACTGCAAAAAAGGGTCGGAAAGCTATTTTTCCATCGTAAAAAGGTCACGTACGGCGCCATTAGTCACTTGTAATAAAATCCGAACAAAAAAGGTTTTGTCAAAATCCGCAATAGTGGCAATTTCGCGTCGGGATTTCATTAGACGGAATTATTCGTTACTCAAATACATTTTCGGAACGCTTTTAAATACATGAAATTCACAGTTGAATCACGTCGTCTTTAATGAAATTATTCATCGAAATACTCCCCATATTTCCAGCTTTAAAAAAGGAGATAATTAATTAAGAAGATTAATGAGGTGACTTAACGTTATACAAACAAAAGGAAACTTTATCAAGGAAAAGTTAAATGCCAAAAGTTCAATTTGAAAAAAGCGATAAATAAGTAAAAGAAAGTCGAAACCCAATAAAGTTCATTAAACATCACTCTAGATTCTAGGAAAACGATGAAAAAACCCTCAAGACTCAAGAACCAAAACCTCAAGAACACCATGTAACTATCTAAAACCCATCAAAAACCAGCAACTCCGCTGAAATCCATCAAAATTCAACGAAAATAACACAGAGTCCTAAAGAAAACTGATGAAAACTGCTCAAAAACCATTAACCCCACCTCCCTTACCAGCCACCACTGTAGACTTTTCTCACGATTAACGAAAAATATTTTAATGACTGCAAACTGTCTATATGAAACTCACGAAATAGCCCATTTATCCTAACTGGTTAGACTGAAAATAGCTAATGTTGTGAAGTAGTTAAAAATAAGGCAATTACTTGTAACAAGCAGCCTTTTATTTCCACTCACGTAAAATGCCCTTTAAAAACGTTTTTTTACACCAAACGCACGTAATTATTCTCCTTTGTAAATTTGTCGTCTCGAATGAAATAGGAGTGTTTTTCTATTTGAAACTGTTAAATTCGTTAAGGCTGTTAATCTGTATCGGGTTTCGGTTCGTTAATTCGGACAAAGGTAAAAATAATTGGTTAGGAGAAAAGTGGAGCAAAGGGGCAGGTAGGTGGGGGGTAACGGAATGAAGCAATCGGGGAAAAATCTCGTTTCCCGATCTTAAAACCCACCTCGGCTAAACATCTTGACCGGGCTAGCCGGAATTTAATCCCCCCGATAAATGGAGAAAGAGGGCCCTGAAATAGAGAGGAAGAGTAGTGTAATTACAGCCCAAAAGCCAGAGAGAAAAGGAAAAAGAAGAAGATTACGCTTGGGAAGATGATGGCTTAGAATCTTATTAGTTCCATACACAGAACCACCAAAGGTGAATTTCTTCCCGGTAACTTTATATACCTACTTCGTATCTTCCCTCCTTAATCCCTACCCTAAAGCATAAATCATAAAAAATAATTTTAAATTAGACCCTCAATGAAACCTGACTGTAAACCTAGATCTTTTATAAAATGGCTCAAAACTTCATTTTAAAAATATGCCTACGGAAATTGGACAGAAAAAAAGGAATTATCGACTAAAACAAAAGGTACCGAAGGTACCCATTGCAGTAAGAAAACCGACTTCAGACACTGGTTATACAGCATCCTTTGATCATTCATATGTTATCATTCAATGTTCATGATTGAACGTTCTCCATGATGTTAGTACAGTATATTGATGGGAAGCCAATATACACACACCTCAGATATTAAATTCAATATTAACAATCTTAGACAACAAAATAATGAGAAAACCAGGTAACAGATCAATTTCTAAATTGGACGTTGGTAACTTTTATAAAAGAAAGATCGCGTGATACGAGTCTCAAAGGATTTCAAGTCCTGAAGGATGTCCATGGAACGAAGGTCCAAAAATAGGTGTAGAGGGAAATGTTGGACTTTATACATGTGTTATGTGGAGGTCAACATATCAAAAGTCTAAGATAAGGAAAAGGGGATGTTAAAGGTTAAAGTATTCGGTTTTTCGCCTTTATCTCGAATATGGGTCCTAGCGAAATAACCACTTTGCTAAATATTAAACCTGACAAAATGTGCTACCAAATACATCAATAACTACTGTGAAACGATGTATCGTTATCGAGATATCTAACCTTGAAAATTGGTCATCTAAGAAGACAGTTTTTTCTCCCAGTTTGATACATTTCTTTAAAATTAATGCCAACAAAAAACAATCATGACTGGGATTTGGGGACTCATCGTAGCTTGATTTTGAACAATCTATAACATAGAGACACTCCCATTGTTCACTACTAATAACCTTCAATTTAGACACTGTCGATCCCATACGAGGAAAATCTATAGAAATTTCCGTAAGCACGCTGGAATTGGAAGAATTTTCCTGGTCCTGGAAAATTTACCAGGTACCTAATTGGATTATATCCTAAAAGCTTATTACGTTAAGAGGCTTTAATCGTCTGTGAAGGATATGCTAAACCGCGAAAGGAACACTTAAGATGGATGTAAGCCAATATTTCGGGTGATTATGATCTTGATGAATTCTATAGTTACAGTCATTAGACAAAACGTCAAAATCCTTTTACAAACATTCTACACGTTAATATTATTAAAAATGAATGTAAATTAATACTTTTGCGTAACGACTTTGTTATATGATATCGTTATAAAAAGATTTAATGACACTTTTTTTTATTGAAGAACCCCTTGTTAGAATGGTTACGTTTATTGCCAAAATATAAAAATTGTTATTTCCAAGGACGGGTTGATAAGGTAGGCACTTAAAAGGGGAAAACGACAAGAATAATGAACAAAAATGAGGTGTTTCTGGAGGAAAACTTCATTGAAATAGGATGAAGAAAAAAGTTTGTTTATTTTAAGGTGAGGGGAGTGTTATGGAGGGTAGGGAAGGTGATGGAGGAGTTGTTGGAATGGGTGGTGGGGGGTTAAGGAGTGTAGGGAAGGTGATGGGGGAGTGGGGAGGCGCTGGAGGATGTGACAGAAGATAAGGGATGGTATGTTTTTGGTTACGTGGGAGAAAGTGGTTCTCGTGAAGCGGTCCGTGGAGCCCCGAATTTTCGAGAAAGTTCAAGTTTCCTCCCCCATAAAACATTTTTTTCTAGTAAATATTGATTTCGATCTCTAATATGATGGGATATCTTCCTGGCTCATATTGGTTTCGTTCCCCGGGGCGGGTCCCTCGGGGTCAAGCGATATCTCCCTCTTTAAATTACCTTCTTCAATCTTTAGCGGGAAGACATCAGAAAGCAGCGGGACTTATCACCAGAACCGTCTATTCACATGCAAAACATGGACATACATAAATAACGCGAAAGATTTGAAAAAGTGATGCAAAAGCGTTCATAATTAGAAAATCTAAGTTTGAGCAACCACTTTCCATTTTAATAGGAAAATTATCCTGTGTCCATTCGCGGACCTACCTGATATGAGATTCAAGGAAAAAATTTAAATAAATAAGCTATCATATAACTTAGGATTTATACAAGAAATGCCAAAAGTGAGATCAAAGAGCTCCACCTAAGAAATCGAAAAACTAATTCAGATTCCCCAGATCCCCCTCGGGGGAAAGATACAATCATCATTTCATAAAAATTGAAAAAATTTTAAGTTTGAAGTTCTCAAAGGAAAAATGTCAAAACTGACGATGTAATCTTTTTTTATCCTTTTTCTGGGAAAAATCAGACGTGACCGGTCTTTAGGGGGTAAATAGATCGTTTTCTGGGTCTTTCGCGTTAAGCTTTCTTGGTCGAACATTTGCGGATTATTTGGGACCCTTTTTTATTTGTTTCTATCCTTTCGAAAATGACAGCTTTCTTCCTAAGGGAATATTTATTCCCTCTTTTTTATTCCATCAAACCCACAAAGATTCCTTGATAAAATTCATGAATAAGGATAATTTACATAAAATTAGGTATTCCGAAAAAATAAAAAGTGCTTTTTGATTATCTAACGTCTTCAATAACATCCTTTGGGCTTTCCATTCAATTTTTTGTGTAATTTAAACTTTTTAATTTTTCTCGACATTTTAAACATTTATTGACAAACGCTTTTCCTAAAACAGCTCAGCATGACAAAGGGAAATCATTTAATGAAATTCGAGTTATTTAATAAAATAAATTAAATCGCGTTCTTTGACATTATTGATTTCCTTGGCACATTGTGAACTACCAAGAAATATTTGAAAATTGAACATTGTTGGGGATTTCCTGATATAAAATTCAAATGCTTTGAAAATATGTTGGGTTTTGAAAAAGATTGGATGTCCTTAAACCGTATCCAATAAAAAGAAAAAGGGTTTCCAAGCGGTCAGTATTCCATTAGTCAATGAGATTGTCCTTCCCTTGCATTGTAAAAGTTAGACAATTTTTTTTTATTTTTCCCTTTTTTGCAAAAAGAAAAATAGGAAAAAATGTAAAAATATAAAATAAAGGCCAACTGCGTTAACGACCGTTCACCCTGTGGCATTTTTCGTTCTGCAAGTAAATGGGGTTGATATCATAATTGACTATCGTTTTTCAACAATGAAAAACCAATTATTTTTATTGTTAAAAACCTTTTTTTTATACATTTACCTGGAAAGCAACAGAAAAATATTTCAATCAAAAAAATTTAATGCTTTTTATCTTGGATGGAAAAAATAATATGCTTTCCTTCTTCATTAAACTAATTGATCAACATTCTAATTAAGAAATTATAAGGAAAACGTTTCTTTCAAAGGGTTCAAGTGGATTCTCTAGGTTTTTCAGATTTCTGAGAACCTAATATGATTGGAAAAAGCCCCCTTTAAACGCCCAAAAATTCCACAATTTTTGACCAATTTTATTGATACTTATACCGTTAGAAAGCTCTTTAAAATAGCTTTTTAACCGTTTAAGTATCAATAAAATTGATCAAAAATTGTGAAAATCGCAGACATTTAAAGATTCAGGATTGAAATTGTTTCTCATTGAATGTTTGGGGTGAAAAAAAAATTCTTAATTTAGGAAGAAAATGTTTTTTTTTTTATCCTTCTCGCCTTCGCCTAATAACAGGCAGTAGCACTCCATAATTTTTCGCACTAGGGATCAAATTAGAGGCAGAATGTGATGAAAACGAGTTCTTCAGCCCACTAAAAATCATTGATCCTGAAAGCAGAAAAGGCAACTATTTTCTGCTAACTTTGGCATATTTTAAATCAACGCCGTGGATGGAAGGAAATTGACAGCAAATATTGTCAAAGATGATAAGCTAGATAAACAATCGATTTTTTTTAAAAAAAGCTCTGTTTGTCCAAAAAGGCGGAGAAATTCATAATTTTTTTCGTATAAAAAAATGTTTCTGTACCTGTGTTCGTTTATGCGACGTAAACGAAAATGTTTTTGTGGGGGTGTTTTGAAAACTTTAACTGGGAGGTGGCGGGAAAGTGGTAACCGTTAGTTCGGTTGGGCTCCTTTTATAGAAAATCCGACGCATGCCTTTTTCCCTTCGCTCCCACCTGTTGTGGAAGTGGGAACTTATATTCAATTAATAACGTCGAATGTTGATCGTTTGAAAATCGCGAATTGCCCCTCTCCTCTCATGAATCAGGAAAACGGCGGAGCTTACACGTCCTTTAATTGCCGCCTTCAATATTGGATGTCAATCAATTTTCCGCTACCTGATTTATAAAACGTCGGATTTAAAGCCCCGGAACAGCGGGTACAAATCTCGTGGTTTTTCATTACAATTCCTTTTTTTTGCCCTTATTTTTCTTTCATTCGGTTTTTAATTGCGTAGAGTAACAGTAGGGTGGTTTTTCCTTTTTTCTTGAGTTTTATGTATTCGTATTTCCATCGAAATTGGAATTTTAAGAAGGGTTCAAGTTCAAGATGACCCTTAGTTCAGATATGACTTTCTCCGTCTAGTATCCTATTTACATAAGCTATAGAGCCAATTTTCCTTTAAGAAAGCCAATATGGACCGAAATATAACAATTTTTTGTTTGCTTTTCCAAAGTTAAGGGGAGTTGCCAATTACGGGTCAAAAAAGTGTGAAAAAACAGATTTGGCATCTTTAAGAAAATAGTACTTTAGCCCATTTAACGAAAAAGTAATGGATGGCAAAAAAACAATTTACTTCATATATGTGTTTGGAATAGTGTGGTGGTGAAAATGCCAAAAGTCCCCACCCCTACACTTCGAGCTCAATGAAAGGGAAGGGGTCAAAGATAAATGTTTTCAGTTTTTCACCTATATCTAAAAAACTATGGATCCTAGCGACATGACCACTAAGTACAAAATTAAAGCTAACAAAATTTTATACAAAAATGCACTAACTAATTTTGCCAATACAATGTCCCGTTATTGAGATATCCTATCTTGAAGATCTGTCATCAAAAAATGACAATTTTTTGACCCAACTATTTTTTTTTTCGGGAGAACCACTAGTCTGATTGAGTCCGGACTAGAGTCATTTTAAAGGTAATAAACTCAAAAATATTTGTCAAAAAGCTGAGCTTTCCATCTTTCATGGTTCATAAATGAATTAGCTTTAATGGTTTTTTGGAGAAAAATTGATCCTATAATAGGCTTGAATTTTTTTTCCTCCAGGATTTTGGCACAAAAATGTCCTTAAAATTGTCGAAGTGGAGTAAAGCACATTCTGAATATTTGTAGCTATGCCGTTGACATACCAGGAATTTTAAGTCACTAATTTAAGCATTCCCAGTAGTGACTTTAAAATGTCATTGTAAATTAATTCAAAACGCAACCTAATAAAGAATTCCCAAACAAACGGTTGAGTAGATTTTAATTAAAATCTTAAACTTCGTTATTGACTTCCAATATTCATTATAAAAAGGAGTGGAAAGAGTAATTGAGTTTTTTTGCTAGTAATGAGCAAATATTAATTTATATTGATTGGATATTTGTTGAATTAAACAGAAAACCAACCAAATATTGAACAATAGATTATGTATTTTGCAAATTTCGAGTCACCCATTATTATTTTTAGAACAAAAACGTTGAATCCACAGTTCCTACTTGGAGGGAAATTTCTCTTTTTAGGGAAAATTAAAAAGGGAAATTTCCCTCTTGAGGCACACATAAACTATTAGGAGGATCATGGCTTTTCAGGAGAAAACTCGCTCCTTCTCGATCTCTTTTAGCGGATTTCTGTAGGAAAGCAGGATATTGGGGTCAGCCTCATGGAGGCTTTTGGCTTATTTTGATTAGGGGTTCAATTAGGGGATAGATTGGTAGTTCCCATGAGTGGTGTAAAAAGAAGGAAAAAAAATGGAAAAGCTTTTCTGATCTTTCGAACTCATTGCGGGAAAAATGAGGTAGGCCCATTGAAGTTATAAACTAAGGCAACATTACGTTTGAACCAGATTAGGACGATAAAAAGCCTATCACATTGGAATCAGAAATGTATATTGTAGAAGGTAGACAAAATTAAAAGAGTTTTGTCATATGGAGGCACAGTTGTTTGTAAAGGGTTTGTTTATTGAAACCGTATAGGGCAATAAAAGATTTCCCATTCCTCGAATATATTTCCAATATCAACGAAAACAAAAGAATTTTTCATTCAATAAGATATCTTCACTTTATTAAAAACGAGATTTTAGTAAATTAATCTAAATAATTAAAATCATAAACTGTCCGTATTAAGAAGATTCGTTAATTTAACAGTTCCGCGTTTTCGAATTATTATTACACTTATTAAGCAATAAAACAATTTAATTAAAAAGCGCTTTACGTTTTGTTGACTGTGCCTTAGTAGGTTTTTCCTTCGAAAGGTTCCATTTAATACACCGAGCAAACTAAAAGGGTGAAAATTAGCATCAAATTTACATAGTGAAAATAACTTAATTTCACTCTCCAAGGAATGTTTTTAGCCAGTTATGAAGGGATACACGGAAAAAAAAATTGTTCGAAAAAACTGGATTCAAAAAAGAAATCTTTGATGCTGAAGTTGGTGGATTCCGTTTGAGGAGGAGGTTTTTGAGGGAAATTCGAAGATTGCCAGTTTGGGAGAACAAGTTAGGCCAGTGTTGCCATTTTGGGTGATTTATTGGAAATCGGGATAATTTTTTGTTCTTAATATGGCAACCCTGTAATCCCACATAGTGGATATTTTCTAGTTCAATACTCAATGATCCCAGGGGAGTGAGGTACAGGCACTCTTTTAATAAAAACTGTGAATTTTGATTGAAAAAAAAATCACAAACATTTAATTGCAAAACGCGCTAATGAAGAGAGAGATATTAATTGATTTAAAAATTTTTTTTTCTAAAAAAAGGAATAACGAATAATCCTTCAGATGTACCGGAATTCACGACTATTTATCTTTTTAAGCCTTCAAAGTAAGCTATATTTCCTGAGATTTTACATGATCGTTATTTTTAATTAAAAAAGCACTTGTGGAACGTCCTTTCATTGGAAAAATGAGGGGTAAAAAAAGAATATGAATGTTTTTTAATTATTTCAAGGATAAGTTTATCAATTTTTTACTAGGTAATCTACGTCATTAAAATAAATAATTGAATGAGGATTTGTCTCTCTGGTTTTATTCTGTCCGGACTTAAAAAAAAGGAGCTTACCGACCTATGAAAATGTTACGGACTTTTGAGAGAGGTCAACAAAGAATCGTTTTCTCCATTGCAATCAGAAAAGTTCTAATTTTTTTAGTTAATCCCTTAAATATTAATTTGTATCAAGATTTCCCTGAGGTCTTAACTTCGAAATTTAATTAAAGAAAGGTCACCAAACGCTTTATTCTTAAGTTTCCGGTGACGGCTTTTATTTTCGTAATTGGAAAACTGAGATCTTATTTGAAGTGATATTTATAAATAATTTATTTGGGTAAAATAATATGCTTGAAAAGATTATGTTGATAAATGGAATTTATTTTAGCTAGGCTAGAGGAGGAGGTTGGGGGGGGGCTAAGAGGAGGTTAAGAGAAAGGGGGAAGAGGAGGTTGGGGGGAGGAGGTTCGGTGGGGAAGAGGTGGTTGGGGGAAAGAGGAGGTCAAGAGATATGGGGAAGAGGTGGTTGGAGGGGAAGAGGAGGTTGGGGGAAAGAGGAGGTCAAGAGATAGGGGGGAAGTGGAGGTAGGCGGAAAGAGGAGGTCAAGAGATAGGGGGAGAGGTAGTTGAGGGGTGGGGAAGAGTAGTCAAGGGAAAGGGGAATATTTGTTTTGGAAGAGTTCTTTCAATATCCTTTTTTAATTTTAAATGTTTGTTGTTTTCATCTTAGTTTTTTTGTTGATCTAACTGTCTTTCCCGTTCTATCTCTTGTTTTGTGTGCAACAGTAGTCCTTCTGTTTCTTCTGTCATTTTGCGAACTCTTATTCCCTTTCGATCTTTTCAATAGACTTCACAGCTCTTTTGTTCTCGTTTCTCTCATGTTCCGTGATTTACGCACGCCATTCGCACTCTTCCCCTCGGCCCCCTTCTTTGATGATTTTTCCTCCTTTATTGCTTTTTTTGATGTCGTCTGTGATGTCACTGCACTGTTTTTACCTCTGTTTTTTTTTTTCCATGCATACTTCCTTCCTCCAGCACTGTATCTATCTTTTCGTATCCTCTGTGCTCGTGGCTATTGCTTCTCGTCAGACCTGACTGTCCCACTCTCCCTTTTTTTTATTATTATACCATCATCCGACGATGTTTTCGTGTCTGCCATACTTGTGCTCTCCCCACCTCTCTGTTGTTCCTGCCTGTTCTCTAGTGATCCTGCTGCTTGTCTCTTTTGCTTTTCATGATTTCACCCTGTTCTTGGTTACTTTGTGTTCATCTCTACAGTCTCGTCCCCTTTTTGTGCGCGTTCACAGACCTCACCCCTTCCGACGCCTGCTTCTGTCCACATGTCACTTTACACCTTGAGTACATCACGGCCTTGTGTTCCAATTATTTACGTTGTGACTCTATTTTTGTACTACGCTTACATCCTCTCTCCGTCCGGTTATCCTTTTGTGTTATTTCTCCGACCGACAGTTCGATCGACGTTTTCTTGACCCGCTCTCCCCTATGTGTGTTGAGTGTATTTCCTGTGTATGTCTCTACGTCCCTTGTAGTTATACTCTCTCCCTTATGCCCCTAGCCATCAGCCCACGTTCATTCTCCCTCGATTGTGTATGTGTCTATCGTCCACTCTTTTCTGTACTCCCTTGGCACAAAGGTGTTTGTTTCAGTGTTACCCTCTTCTGTATGACTCAGCACTTCTCGTTTTGTGTTTCGGGCAGTACGCGCGCAGCTGCACAATCGGGTACGAGATGATTAGGGCGAGCGTGCATATCCTCCATATCGTGCTTTCTTCGGTCTCCCTGTTTCACCCTGTGCATTTTTGTACCGAGCACGTCTCCCCACGTCCACAGGCATGTACACACACTATTATCCGCGCAACTGAGCTTGCACGGCACCTAGCGCAGACTACAGCACATCACAACTACACTGGGAGCTTATCCGTGTCGGATTGTACACGCAGACCCCTCTAGCAATTCGCTGAGCCTGCTGGTAAACACCAGCGCTACAGTGTGTACCCAGAGTGTGGGTGAGAACACCAGTTACACTGAATAGTGAGACACGCGTCGTGGATATCGATCAATGGCAGTAGGCATTCGTATGAACACAGGCTAGCCCATACACGTGTGGCATTCAACCAGGCTACCGCCCCCGCTCCGTTGTGTAGTGTCACCTCGCACTCAACCAGTGTTAGTCCGTCAGAGACTAAAGTCTAGACGACGAGAGTAACCTCCATTGTCCCCATAAGCATGACATCGTTCTAGTGCCACCCTAGACAACTTCTGATAGATATGTAGAGGTGAGGTCCTATAGCGCTACCGCCCGTGAACCACTTCTGCCTTTATGTGCCTCGCAAACTAGTCTGGGATCAGATGTCAACACCGTGGTCTGTTTACAGACTGTCGACTGTCAATCGTATTGCTGACGGAACTACGACGTGATAGCAAGTATTACCTGCTGATGAAACCGAGTCTCAGGATGGGCACGTGGATTCCACGAGGCTGCACTTCTGATCTTATTTAGCCCCACACTGTACGGATGCGTGTGTTGCTCAGGATGAGCAAAAAACAAAATGAGATGTACTGGCTACGGGCTACCACAACACAAAAAGCCCCAACACAAAGACGACCCATGCGCTCCAGCATTACAGAGACACCGCATGTCTAAAATGCGGTCAGTGCTCATTGAGAAGAGAATCCACTCAGTGTTAAGACCTCACGAAACATGCTGGGAATACGAGACTGTTAAGGTCCGTACAGATCAACTTAGACATTGGAGTATTTGTTCTGCAGAGTAATAGATAACTTGCTATATAAAGAACAGTGAAGTGTACGGGACCCCGATCAAAGAGTTATACGCGACGACAAGGTGAGGTCGAGTACATAAGTTCCATTAGTGAGCGCCAGCATATGAACAAACACTGAGGTCTGCGGCGTCCACACATGCTAATCTCATGCATGACCTGGAGTCCAGGCTCAAGCCCCAGCACCCCTGTTGCCGATAGCGACCGTAAAGCAAATCAAGAGCTATGTAACTGGCTGAACAAAGGGACGCATTAATTAGTTGATAGGCGTCCCAAAGTGAAAAAACTTTGTCTAAGACTATTATTTGTGTTATTATATTTATATGTTTCAAAAATTCGATGGCTCGTTTAAAACACAAGCTACCTAGCGACCTGGTAATCGAGAATGCGAGAAGAACCCGAGAGGTCTCAGTCATTTCTCAATCACCCAAGTGACTCAGAGCCACAGAATACGAGGCCGAACGACGCTATTGTATGGAGTATGACAGTGTTCGCGCTTGTGTCGAATACCAAGCAGCCCCACCATTGAGAAGCACACATCACACGCTGACTTAGGCCCTATGCGACGACGCGGTACGACAGGAGGCGTAGATTAATGTTATATGTGAATATGTTATCCGATGTATCTGGGCATATGGAAGATCTCAAGTCGACGTCACGACGTAGCCGGTTATTATCCGTGGATAAGGACGCAACGCATGACACCTCGAAGGATGAGTAAAAATAAGATGCAAAATTATGCGTGAAGCTTGTAAGTACCCGACCTCATATATGGATGAGTGGATCCGAAGAACGACGCTGTATTGTATATCTGAAGAGAGCTCATATTGCGGACGCGTATTTCGACGAACAACAAGGCATACCATTCATACAATGTGGCAACACTTCCCAAAAACGGGACCAGGTCTGGTTGGAACGCAGCACGATCAGCGAACGCATAACAAGATGTTGGAGTCTCGAAAGTCTCTGCACACTGAAATTAGTGACGACTTAACCGCCAGAAGACGAGACAAGGCACCGCAGTCTAGGAGGTAACGTCAGTGGGATGCTCTCGACTCGCACAGTCCTAACTGGGCGCTCGCCGGTCTGGACCCACCAACTGAGGCATGGAGATCAACGAATCACATCAGTAGGTAGTGACAAAGGTAGGTTGAAAGCGGTATTTGAATGTAGAGTAGAGTGCCCAAACTCTATTTAGCCACAGAATTAGTGAGAGAGTATCTTGTCTTCCTTATTGAAACACCCAAAAAGAGCTCGCCCTCGTGACCATGTATATGTTTGACGGCCAAGACAGTTAATCACAATACATGGAGACGGATACTGTCTTCTCTGTAAAAATACCGATTACCTCCACAACACAGCACAATCCTACGCGGACCATATGCGATGGACGATTGGACTCCGCACACTCACATGCTCCACACAACCAACAGGCTGACTGCCAGAACCGTCAAAATATTCGCTACCCGTGAAAAACAGGCTGACCGATTTGGTCACACGACAAGCATGACGCAAACCCCACCAGTCGATCTATTTGCCGTCAGTCTATCACGCCTTTTCGGTGGAGAGAAACACATTTACCACCCGACCCGAGTTTACCACGGTTTATAACAATGCGTCCGAAATTCCCAATAGTTTTCGTCATAACAGGTATCCGAGCCGACGCATGTAGATACGCGAGATCGCGCGGCTGAAAGATGACAAGCGGATTTTGCGTCATAGCAGTATGAGAGCAGTTGAGACAGATTCACCCCATGTTAAACACAACTGACTCATCCAGCCTTAGATCTAAACGCACGTGGTGTGACACGCCACAAGGTACTACTATACAGGAATAAAAATAATCAAAAGGTGATCTCAACGTACGACACGTAAAATCTTTGGCAGAACTGATGCAACTCCACAAATTTCTATCAACACGCACTTCGGGCTGATAGATATTAAGAATCGCCAAGTCGATAACGTGCACTACAGAGCGAGAAGGGGCCCACTTGCCACAAATCGTGTTTTTTGTAGTCTTGAAGGTGTCAATACGCAAATGTGCGGTACTGCTCGACGAAGGAACATCACGCAAAACAGTGACATACACAGTAACTACATGAGAATAGGACATATTCACCCCGGAGACGACATGCAATACAATAGACGTTGCATTGCAAAAACGTGAAGGAAAGGTTGAATGATGAAGACTAATTAGGACGATAAGCTGTACCTGCTCTATGAACACAGTTAGCTTGGACCACACGTCCATAGTCGCCGAGACGACCCTCACCAGGCTGAAACGATTCTTCGACATAATCTTTATAACGCAAAATACAATATTATTGGCCGCGCTATCCCCCTTATATTGTTACTTATTACAAGACGGAGCGTCGTCAGAAGATGAATCCATGTTCGGCGCCATATGCAACTAGCAGCACTTTGACTGTTACTTCCGAATACTAACTCGTATGAGAGGACGCACACAGATCACACCGAAAAGTGGAAGACGCTTGCCTTGACTGACCTGCTTGTACACAGGACCCATCCTCGTATGTAAGATGATCTGTTTGTGGGCCACACTCTTTGAGTAACGTCAGCAACGATTGCGATGGATAGACGGATTGTTATGCTTGGCGCTGGTATGTCACGATAGTACTTACGCCGTGCACGCAAAAGTTCCAGGTTTTCATCAAGGACTTCTGCTGCTTGACATATCAATCCGAACGGACGAAATACTTCTTTGTATCATATTTTCAATCACGGTTGGGACCCATTGCATGTCGCTGTTCACCTGAACTATTTTTTCATAATCTACAAAATAGATCGTGTTGGCGCAAGATTTTTGTAGTCCAAAACTCAAATGTAGAAGGGGTGCTCGTCACAGAGGGCCTGAAGAATCTTAATTGGGATAAAGCATTGTGATTTGCTCCTCCATATCTTCCCTAACAATAGTTCCTAGCGAAAAAACGACCTCTAAGCCTTTTTTCTAGCATATTTTGAATCGAGCTTTAAGTCTTAAATAAAAGTAATTATTTCCGCTTAGGATGTTTATTTTTCGAGTATTTGCAAAAAAAACACAGGTTTTTGATGCATGAAAGATGAGAAAATTCACGTATGTCGGGAACCCTTCTCAGGCTCTTGATCACTTGATAGGTTATATCTACCTATAGTGCAAATTATTTTGACAGTAAAATCGGTTGAAGTGGGTCCCATTCGACATCCAAGGCGGCCAAAGTGGTCAAAAGATGTTCTTGTATGCAGCTTTGTCTTGCATTTTTAGAGAG
>JAGWEN010000014.1:0-12372 GCA_018703685.1 Orius laevigatus | reverse complement strand
TTTTTGGGGATCGGACCACTTAATTTTTTGGAAAGGGCTTGAAAAGAGCTTTTCAAAAAGTGGTTAATCGAGAAAATCGGTCCAGCCGTTCTCGAGATACGGAGGTTTGAAGTTTGGTAGTCTTTAAACTCAAATATCTCGAAAACGGTTGGATTTAGGGGATCGGACCATTTAATCTTTCGGAAAGGGCTTGAGAAGAGCTTTCCAAAAAGTGGTTAATCGAGAAAATCGGTCCAGCCGTTCTCGAGATATGGAGGTTTAAACATTGACGTTATTTCTCGTCTTTTAGCCTTAAAACTCAAATATCTCGAAAACGGTTGGATTTAGGGGATTGGACCTCTCAATTTTTTGGAAAGGGCTTGAAAAGTGCTTTTCAAAAAGTGGTCTGCCGAAAAAATCGGTCCAGCCGTTCTCGAGATACGGAGGTTTGAAGTTTGGTAGTGTTTAAACTCAAATATCTCGAAAACGGTTGGATTTCGGGGATTGGACCACTTAGTCTTTTGGAAAGGCCTTGAAAAGAGCTTTGCAAAAAGTGGTTAATCGAAAAAATCGGTCTAGCCGTTCTCGAGATACGGAGGTTTAAAGTTTGTTAGTCTTTAAACTCAAATATCTCGAAAACGGTTGGATTTAGGGGATCGGACCACTTAATCTTTTGGAAAGGCCTTGAAAAGAGCGTTGCAAAAAGTGGTTAATCAAGAAAATCGGTCCAGCCTTTCTCGAGATATGGAGGTTTAAACATTGACGTTATTTCTCGTCTTTTAGCCTTAAAACTCAAATATCTTGAAAACGGTTGGATTTAGGGGATCAAACCACTTAATTTTTTTTAAAGGTCTTGAAAAGAGCTTTCCAAAAAGTTGTCTGCCAAAAAAATCGGTTCAGTCGTTCTCGAGATATAGAATTTTGAAGTTCCATAGCCTTTAAACTCAAATATCTCGAAAACGGTTGGATTTAGGGGATTCGACCACTTAATTTTTTGGAAAGGCCTTAAAAAAAGCTTTCCAAAAAGTGTTTAATGGAGAAAATCGGTCGAGCCGTTCTCGAGATATGGAGATTTGAAGTTTGATAGTCTTTAAACTCAAATATCTCGAAAACGGTTGGATTTAGGGCATTCGACCACTTAATGTTTTGGAAAGGCCTTGAAAAAAGCTTTCCAAAAAGTGGTTAATCGAAAAAATCGGTCCAGCCGTTCTCGAGATATGGAGGTTTAAACATTGACAACGTTTTTTCTCGCCTTTTAGCCTTAAAACTCAAATATCTCGAAAACGGTTGTATTTAGCGGATTAGAACACTTAATTTTTTTGAAAGGGATCAACAAAATCTTTCCAAAAAGTTGTCTGCCAAAAAAATCGGTCCAGCCATTCTCGAGATATGAAGGGTTGAACTTTCAGCATGTGACGTTGCAAATGACGTCATTATCAATACCTGAAGACCCTTGAGGTTTCATCATAAACAGCTGACATTAAAAAGTTTTCATTGTGAAAAGCGGGTTATCGTTGTAAAATCCACAAAAATCGAATATTTATTATAATCATGTCGTTTTTGAAGTCGAAATTGGTTTTCGACCTTTCAAAACGTGCATTGAGTTCGTCTACTGGTTTGCGGTATGTATGATTCTGAAGATTTTGGAATGTCGTATTTTGTGTTATAGGGCGGCTTGGAATAAAGATTGGCGCCCAGCAGACCTTCCGAAGAACGAGGCCGAAAGACTGGCAGCGGCCAAGAAGTACAATCTTCTCCCTGAAGAATACGAGCCGACGAAAGATGACGGATATGGCGCTGGTGACTATCCGGAGTTCAAGCCCTACTCGGTTGAGTCGAGGGACCCTTTTTACCCTTGGGACTATCCCGAATACAGGCGCAACTATGGAGAACCTGTCCCGGACGATTTTTGCATCCATACTGAGGACAGGTGATCTCATTGCTATTTTTACAAGATTCCTTGCTTCCTATGGGGCGCACGGACTAATACCTCCCCCCACTCTCTCACCACCTTCCTTACCCTCCTCGACCCTCTCCCACCTCCCTTAATCGTTCCCCAGCTCATTCCGACCTCTCTTCTAGATCTCCCTACGATCCCACCCTACCATCTACATCTCCCATCACTTCCACAACCCCAACCTATCTTGTGCATCTCCCTACTACCTCCACTCTCTCATCACTTACCCTACCCTCCCATCACTTCCTCACACCTTACCATAACTTCCCCTACCTTCCCATAACTTCCCTACCCACCCATCACTTCCTCTACCCTCCCATCACTTCCCCTACCCTACCATCACTTCCCTCGCCCTACCATCACTTCCCTCACCCTGCAATCACTTCCCTCACCCTACCATTACTTCCCTCACTCTCCCATCTACATCTCCCATCACTTCCACAACCCCAACCTCTCTTATGCATCTCCCTACTACCTCCACTCTCCCATCACTTACCCTACCCTCCCATCACTTCCCCCACCCTACCATTACTTCCCTCACCCTACCATTACTTCCCTCACTCTCCCATCTACATCTCCCATCACTTCCACAACCCCAACCTCTCTTATGCATCTCCCTACTACCTCCACTCTCCCATCACTTACCCTACCCTCCCATCACTTCCCCCTCATCCTCCTATCACTTACTCTACCCTCCCATCACTTACCCTACCCTCCCATCACTTCGCTTACCCTCCTATCGTTTCCCCTACCCTTCCATCACTTCCCCTACCCTCCCATCACTTCCCCTACCCTCCCATCACTTCCCTCACCCTACCATCACTTCCCGTACCCTACCATCACTTGCTCCACCCACCCATCACTTCCCCTACCCTCCCATAACTTCCCCTACCATCCCATAACTTGCTCCACCCATCCATCACTTCCCCTACCCTCCCATCACTTCCCCTACCCTCTCATCACTTCCCTCACCCTCCCATCACTTCCCTCACCCTACCATCACTTCCCTCACCCTACCATCACTTCCCTCACTCTCCCATCTACATCTCCCATCACTTCCCCAACCTCTCTTATGCATCTCCCTACTACCTCCACTCTCCCATCACTTACCCTACCCTCCCATCACTTCCCCCACCCTACCATTACTTCCCTCACCCTACCATTACTTCCCTCACTCTCCCATCTACATCTCCCATTACTTCCACAACCCCAACCTCTCTTATTTATCTCCCTACTACCTCCACTCTCCCATCACTTCCCCCTCATCCTCCTATCACTTACTCTACCCTCCCATCACTTACCCTACCCTCCCATCACTTCGCTTACCCTCCTATCGTTTCCCCTACCCTTCCATCACTTCCCCTACCCTTCCATCACTTCCCCTACCCTTCCATCACTTCCCCTACCCTTCCATCACTTCCCCTACCCTTCCATCACTTCCCCTACCCTTCCATCACTTCCCCTACCCTTCCATCACTTCCCCTACCATCCCATCACTTCCCTACCATCCCATCACTTCCCCTACCCTCCCATCACTTCCCCTACCCTCCCATCACTTCCCTCGCCCTCCCATCACTTCCCCCTCACCCTACCATTACTTCCCTCACCCTTCCATCTACATCTCCCATCACTTCCCCAACCCTCCCATCACTTCCCCTACCCTCTCATCACTTCCCTCACCCTCCCATAACTTCCCTCACCCTACCATCACCTCCCTCACCCTACCATCACTTCCACAACCCCAACCTCTCTTATGCATCTCCCTACTACCGCCACTCTCCCATCACTTACCCTACCCTCCCATCACTTCCCCATCATCCTCCTATCACTTACTCTACCCTCCCATCACTTCCCCCTCACCCTCCCATCACTTACCCTACCCTCCCATCACTTCGCTTACCCTCCTATCGTTCCCCAACCCTCCCATCACTTCCCCTACCCTCTCATCACTTCCCTCACCCTCTCATCACTTCCCTCACCCTCCCATCACTTCCCTCACCCTACCATCACTTCACTCACCCTACCATTACTTCCCTCACTCTCCCATCACTTCCACAACCCCAACCTCTCTTATGCATCTCCCTACTACCTCCACTCTCCCATCACTTACCCTACCCTCCCATCACTTCCCCCTCATCCTCCTATCACTTACTCTACCCTCCCATCACTTCCCCCTCACCTCCCCATCACTTCGCTTACCCTCCTATCGTTTCCCCTACCCTTCCATCACTTCCCCTACCCTTCCATCACTTCCCCTACCATCCCATCACTTCCCCTACCATCCCATCACTTCCCCTACCCTCCATCACTTCCCTCACCCTCCCATCACTTCCCCCACCCTCCCATCACTTCCCCTACCCTACCATTACTTCCCTCACCCTCCCATCTATGTACATCTCCCATCACTTCCCCAACCCCAAAATCAATGGAAAATGGGCATTATCCTGGTAAAATGGCCCTTCCCTCACCCTCAATCACTTACTCCACCCACCCATCACTTACTGCACCATCCATCATTACTCCACCACACCCACCCATCACTTACTCCACCCACCCACCCACCCATCATTTACTCCACCCACCATCACATCCCCCACCCACCCATCACTTCCCCTACCCTCCCATCATTCCCCTACCCTCCCATAACTTCCCCTATTCTCCCATCACTTAATCCACCCACCCATCACTTCCCCCAGGCCCCACCCTACCATCACTTCCTCACACCCTCCCATCACTTCCCCTACCCTCCCATCACTTCCCCAACCTCTCATCTACATCTCCCTGCTGCTGGCATGGCATTCTCCTCACTGCTTTTGCTGCCGATGCAGTATCTACCAATGCTTTTCTGACATTTTGTCGTTACCATAGCGATTCAAGCAATCTTGTTCGTTTTCCAGATACGATGTGAATATGAAGCCGAGGTACTCGCTTCCAGTGATGCTGGCGATGTATGTGGGCGTCATGGGAACCTTCTACCTTCTCTACGCGTCCACCGAAAATAGCTGCTTCTGGCCGAAAGCCGCCCGCCATTGGCCAGAGCCGGGCAAAAAACACTACACCTACTCCGGAACCCATTCTCATCATTAAAACCTCAACATCCAATAGTTTCTTGTTTAAATAATTATAATTTGTTGTTAAATAATCCTTCTTTTAATTAATTATACCTATAACTGTTGGAGTGATCGAACAGTGTTGCCAACTTGTGCGTTTCCCCACTCTGTAATCAAGTTGGCAGTGGATTACACTCGTACAGTCAAACCTCAGTAGGGGAGGTGGTGGGAGGGTCCAGGAGGGATGGGGGAGGTGATGGGATGATGCTAAGTGGTAAAAAATTGAGCATTTGGTAAAGGTCGGCATTGAACCCACTTTTGGAAGATTTCGAATTGGGGAGGGATTAAGGGAAAGGGAAATTTTGTTTTAAGTTGGCACCACTGATCAATCTAAATAAGTCGTCGATTCAAGGCCGAATCTCAAGATTAAATAATCTTACTGTCATCGTTATCATTTGTAAGAGTTATTGTCTCCAATCTTGTCTCGAAAATGTCGAAAAGTGTCGTTTTGAAAGAATTAAAAAGCGAAGATTTGCCAAAGTTGCTTCAGCTCCTCAAATGCGACTTCCCGAGGAGTATACACGTAAGTGGCAACACTGGGAACAATGACGCGAACCTAAGAAAAGGCGTATTCGTTTTTAGAGACTTTGGAAAAATGGAGACAAAAAAACGGATTCGAATATAAAATCGTTTCTCCTGGAGGGAACTTCAGGTCCGGTTTTTTTCTTTATTGGATATTCAAAACCGAATTCGTAAGTTGGCAACATTGATTTTTGAGCGGGAAAAACTTTGTTCTTTTTCAGGAAATGCTCAACGGGACGTTATGGGCTTGGGAAGAGCATCAAGATTTGATTGAGGGGCTTAAAAATTATGACTTGGATTGGGGGAAATATGCCGTTTTGTTGACGTGCCTGCAGCAAGATACTTGGAGGCAAATTTCGGATAAAATGAAGGAAAAATGGGGAGAATTGAGGGTATCGCTCGCTGATAACGTTTTCTGGCTTCCTTGGCAGGATGCGAAAGAAATTCAAGTCGAGTATGTTTATGTTATGTTGGTAGTAGATGGAAGAAGTTGGTGACACTGCTCTGATATAGAAGCAAAAATCGCTTTTCCTCTGATAAAAACGGAAAACCAAATTTTTCCCTAAAAACCGATCAATACAACCGGTTTTTCTTTAAAATAAAATCATGAAACCGATTTTCCTCCAGAATAAAATCCAGAAACCGGTTTTTGGCATAATAACCGATCGATGAAACCGGTTTTGCTCGACATTAAAAACGTTTCCTCCATAATTAAATCCAGAAATCGGTTTTCCTCTAAAATGAAATCCAGAAACCGGTTTTCCTCCACAATAAAATCCTGAAACCGGTTTTGGGCCTAAAAACCGATCGATAAAACTGGTTTTTCGCCTTAATAATATCCAGAAACCGGGTTTCCTCCCGAATAAAATCCAGAATCCGGGTTTTGTCCACTATAAATATAAAAACCGGTTTTCGGCGTGATAACTGATAACGGATCAATTAAACCTTTTTAAACAGAAAACGGTCTTATGGCCTAATACAAAGACACTGGTAGCAGAGTTCTACCATTGTCTTTGGCCTAATAACCGATCAATGAAACCGGTTTTCTCCACAATAATATCCAGAAACTGGGTTTCCTCTAGAATAAAACCCAAAAACGGTCTTTTGGCCTAAAAACCAATCAATGAAGCCGGTTTTCCTCCAAAATAAAATCCAGAAACCGGTTTTCGGCCTAATAGCCGATCAATGAAACCGGTTTTCTCCACAATAATATCCAGAAACTGGGTTTCCTCTAGAATAAAACCCAAAAACGGTCTTTTGGCCTAGTAACCAATCAATGAAGCCGGTTTTCCTCCAAAATAAAATCCAGAAACCGGTTTTCGGTCTAATAACCGATAGAGGAAACCGGTTTTCTCGAGAATAACATTCAGAAACCGGGTTTCCTCCAGAACAAAACCCAAAATGCGGTCTTTTAGATTAATAACCAATCAATGAAGCCGGTTTTCCTCCAAAATAAAATCCAAAAACCTGTTTTCAGGCCTAATAACCGATAGACGAAACCGGTTTTCTCCAGAGTAATATCCAGAAACCGGGTTTCCTCCAGAACAAAACCCAAAATGCGGTCTTTTAGATTAATAACCAATCAATGAAGCCGGTTTTCCTCCAAAATAAAATCCAAAAACCGGTTTTCGGCCTAATAACCGATCAATGAAACCGGTTTTCGGCCTAATAACCGATAGATGAAACCGGTTTTCTCCAGAATAATATCCAGAAACTGGGTTCCCTCCAGAATAAAAACCAAAATACGGTCTTTTGGCCTAATAACCAATCAATGAAGCCGTTTTAACTCCAGAATAAAATCCAGAAACCAGTTTTCGGTCTAATAACCGATAGACGAAACCGGGTTTCTCCAGAGTAATATCCAAAAACTGGGTTTCCTCCAGAATAAAACCCAAAATGCGCTTTTTTGGCCTAATAACCGATCAATGAAACCGGTTTTTCTTCAAAATAAAATCCAGAAACCGGTATTCGATCTAATAACCGATAGACGAAACCGGTTTTCTCCAGAGTAATACCCAGAAACCGGGTTTCCTCCACAATAAAATCCAGAAACCTGTTTTCTGCCTAATAACCGATAGATGAAACCGGTTTTCTCCAGAATAATATCCAGAAACTGGGTTCCCTCCACAATAAAACCCAAAATACGGTCTTTTGGCTTAATAACCAATCAATGAAGCCAGTTTTCCTCCAAAATAAAATCCAGAAACCGGTTTTCGGTCTAATAACCGATAGAGGAAACCGGTTTTCTCCAGAATAACATTCAGAAACCGGTTTTCCTCCAGAACAAGACCCAAAATGCGGTCTTTTGGCCTAATAACCAATCAATAAAGCCTTTTTACTCAAAAATAAAATCCAGAAACCGGTTTTCAGTCTACTAACCGATAGACGAAACCGGTTTTCTCCAGAGTAATATCCAGAAACCGGGTTTCCTCCAGAATAAAATCCAGAAACCTGTTTTCTGCCTAATAATCGATAGAGGAAACCGGTTTTCTCCAGAATAACATCCAGAAACCGGGTTTCCTCCAGAACAAAACCCAAAATGCGGTCTTTTGGCTTAATAACCAATCAATGAAGCCAGTTTTCCTCCAAAATAAAATCCAGAAACCGGTTTTCGGTCTAATAACCGATAGAGGAAACCGGTTTTCTCCAGAATAACATTCAGAAACCGGGTTTCCTCCAGAACAAGACCCAAAATGCGGTCTTTTGGCCTAATAACCAATCAATGAAACCGGTTTTCCTTCAAAATAAAATCCAGAAACCGGTATTCGATCTAATAACCGATAGACGAAACCGGTTTTCTCCAGAGTAATATCCAGAAACCGGGTTTCCTCCACAATAAAATCCAGAAACCGGTTTTTGGCCTAATAACCGATCGATGAAACCGGTTTTCGGCCTAATAACCGATCGATGAAACCAGTTTTTGGCCTAATAACCGATCCATAAAACAGTTTTTCCCACCAAATAAGAGCAGGAAACCGGAATTTTACAAATTTGTCAATTTTTTTTCAGGATCCCTGACGGTATGTATATTGATGATTTGAAGGCCGAGCATGCGAAAATCATGAACTCGGTCTGGCCACACCGTTTCCCCGGTTCTGACTTATGGATGGCGGAGGTGATAGAGAATAACTACGGTCTCGGCCTTTTCAGTCGAGATTCAGGCGAACTCTGCGCTTGGGCCGCTCTTTGGTTCTACGGAGGCGTCGGCGCTGTCCAGACGCTCGACCATCACCAGAGGAAAGGTTATGCTTCCGCTGTGAGTCAAGCGATCATCCGTAAAATGGGCTCCGAAGGCATCGACGTCCATCTTAACGTCGTCGGCGGCAACGAACCCGCCAACCTTTTATACACCAAACTCGGCCTCCGCTTCGCCTTCAACTCCGTCTGGGCCTTTTCAAACTCTATTCCACAAAACGACTAACAATATTTCTCATTTATTGTGCTTTATTAACATGAAAAATCACATTTATAACAACCGTTCATACTCCAGTGTTGGGCCGATGATCATATGAGCACTATCGGAAAAGTATCTAAATCATATGAAAATTGGTCCTAACCGTTAAATTTAGACTGAAAAATGATCAATGTCATATAAATATATAATATTAAACGGCAAAATGTGTCAAGTCGTATGAAAATCAATGGAAAATGGCGTGCAAAATGATAGGACAATGGACAATATTATAGGGAAATGGCTGAGGGAGATGGTGGTTATGCTAGATGGTATGTATTTAGCACTTTTGGATGACGTTCTCGGCTTGGGGAGGGTTTAAGAGAAAGGGAAATTTTGATTTAAGTTGGCACCACTGATCAATTTAAAAAAGTACTCGATTCAAGGCCGAATCTCAAGATTAAATTATCTTCATATCAACGTTATCGTTTGTAAGATTTCTTGTCTCGAAAATGTCGAAAAGTGTCGTTTTGAAAGAATTGAAAAGCGAAGATTTGCCAAAATTGCTTCAGCTCCTCAAATGCGACTTCCCGAGGAGTATACACGTAAGTGGCAACACTGGGAACAATGACGCGAACCTAAGAAAAGGCGTATTCGTTTTTAGAGACTTTGGAAAAATGGAGACAAAAAAACGGATTCGAATATAAAATCGTTTCTCCTGGAGGGAACTTCAGGTCCGGTTTTTTCCTTTATCGGATATTCAAAACTGACGTCGTAAGTTGGCAACATTGATTTTTAAGCGGGAAAACAAATTTTGAATTTGTTTCAGGAAAGGCTCGACGGGACGTTCTGGGCTTGGGAAGGGCATAAAGATTTGATTGAGGGGCTTAAAAATTATGATTTGGAATGGAGTAAATACGCCATTTTGTTGACGTGCATGCAGGAAGATACTTGGAGGCGGATTTCGGAGGCGATGAAGGAAAAATGGGGAGAAATGAGGGAATCGCACGATAACGTTTACTGGCTTCCTTGGCAGGATGCGAAAGCAATTCAAGTCGAGTATGTTTATGTTGGTAGTTGATGGAAGAAGTTGGTAACCCTGCACTGAAATTGAAGCAAGAACCGGTTTTCCTCTTGATAAAAACGGGAAACCGGTTTTTTGGATACCAACCGATCTATGAAACGGTGTAAGTTCCTCCAAAATAAAATCCAGAAACCGGTTTTTTTGCCCAATAATCTATCCATGAAACCGGTTTCCCTCCATAATAAAATCCAAGAAACCGGTTTTCTTTCACAATAAAATCCAGAAACCGGTTTTCCTCAACTATAAAATCCAGAAACCGGTTTTCGGCCTTGTAACCGATCGATGAAACCGGTTTTCCACCAGAATAAAATCCAGAAACTGGTTTATTCCAGAATAAAATCCAGAAACTGGTTTATTCCAGAATAAAATCCAGAAACTGGTTTATTCCACAATAAAATCCAGAAACCGGTTTTCGGCCTAATAATCTAACCGATCGATGAAACCGGTTTTCCTCCCAAATAAAATCCAGAAACCGGTTTTCGGCCTAATAACCTAACCGATCGATGAAACCGGTTATCCTTCCGAATAAAATCCCGGAAACGGTCATTTAGCCCAATAACCGATTGATGAAACGGTTTTCCTCCAGAATAAAATCCAGAAACCGGTTTTCGGCGTTGTAACCGATCGATGAAACCAGTTTTTCACCAGAATAAAATCCAGAAACTGGTTTTCCTCCACAATAAAATCCAGAAACCGGTTTTCGGCCTAATAACCTAACCGATCGATGAAACCGGTTATCCTCCCGAATAAAATCCCGAAAACGGTCATTTGGCCCAATAACCGATCGATGAAACCGGTTTTCCTGCAGAATAAAATCCAGAAACCGGTTTTTCTCCAGAACTAAATCCAGAAACCGGTTTTTTTGTCTGTTACCAGGCAGGAACCGGCTTTTCTCCAGAATTAAGTCCCAAAATCGGTTATTCGGCCTAATAACCGATCCATAAAACCGGTTTTGCCTCTTTTCCCACCAGTAAAAGAGCGAAAACCGGATTTTTACAAAATTTACTATATTTTTAGGATCCCTGACGGTATGTACATAGAGGATTTGAAGGCCGAGCATGCGAAAATCATGAATTCGGTCTGGCCGCACCGTTTCCCCGGCTCTGACTCATGGATGGCGGAGATAATCGAGAACAACTACGGTCTCGGCCTTTTCAGTCGAGGTTCGGGCGAACTCTGCGCTTGGGCCGCTCTTTGGTTCTACGGAGGCGTCGGCGCTCTCCAGACGCTCGACCATCATCGGAGGAAAGGATTCGCTTCCGCTGTGAGTCAAGCGATCATCCGCAAAATGGGGAGCGAAGGCATCGACGTCCATCTTAACGTCGTCGGCGGCAACGAACCCGCGAACCTCTTCTTCACCAAACTCGGCCTCCGCTTCGCCTTCCACTCCGTCTGGGCCTTCTCGCCCTCCTACAAAGGACCCGATCAACCAAAAGATTAACAATATTTCTCATTTATTTGGCTTTATATTGATTAACATGACGTAAACCGCATTTCTTAAAAATAGAAGTGACAGAACATAACAAAAATAAATGCCTTAAATCATATGATTAGGAAGAAATCTCTTTTTCACGATTAGACAGTCTCACTTTTTTTTTCACCTAATAATACAAATAAAAACAAACTTTTTCACATTTTAAATACAAATTCGATCGAAAAATCACATTTATAACAACCGTTCATACTCCAGTGTTGGGCCGATGATCATATGAGCGCAGATCGTCAAAATTATCTAAATCATATGAAAATTGGTCCTAACCGTTAAATTTAGACTGAAAAATGTGTAGAGTCAGAAATGTTCAAATCCATTGGCCAAAATCATATGATCTATGAAAATGGTGGAAAAAAAACATGAAATTGGTCAAAATCATAAGAAAAAAAATGGCCACCAGCTTGAGAAACCGGCCAAAATCAATGGAAAGTGGCCATACCCTTAAGGAGATGGCCATGCCATTGAGGAGATGGCCAAAATCATTTGAAAATGGCCGTCCCCTTAAGGAGGTGGACAAAATCAATGGAAAGTGGCCATACCCATGAGGAGATGGCCAAAATCACTGGAAAATGGCCATGCCCTAAAGCAGATGGCCAAAATCAGTGGAAAGTGATCATACCCTTAAGGAGATGGCCAAAATCCTATGAAAATAGCACCGTCCTTGAGATGGCCAAAATCGATGGAAAATGGCCATGCCCTAAAAGAGGTGGACGAAATCGTAAGAAAATGGCCATACCCTTAAGGAGATGGCCAAAATCATTGGAAAATGGCCATGCCCTTAAGGAGATGGCCAAAATCATAGGAAAATGGCCAATATTATAGGGAAACGGCTATGCC